>OX637651.1:5487412-5710097 GCA_951802225.1 Euspilapteryx auroguttella
GGACGCGCTGTATGTCGGTGCGCACGGAGCGGCCGTGCACGAAGGCGTCGCCGGCGGAGACGGCCGCGTCGCCCGTCAGCATGCGGAACGTGCTCGTCTTGCCGGCGCCGTTCACGCCCAGCAGACCGAAACACTCGCCCTTGTTCACAGCTGTAGACGACAATCATTATCTCAGACTACATACATTATGAATATCACCTATCAAATTATGAGAGACTTTGCAATATGGTTCTCTTACTTTGCGTCGGCGCCGCACTTCTACCATAATACATCGTGAACGCCTTACAGTTGGGACATCTGTCTGTCGTAATAATTTAAGACCATATTCGTTACATTTTCCCCTTGAGAGTTTTTAGGATTGAGTAAGACCTATTTTACTTCAAACTTGAGCACAAGTACCAGGCTGCAAACTTTAGCAAGCTTGTCTTGTTGAGAGAACTTGCAATAAATTCGCTTAAAACTAGCAACAGAAACTAAATATTATCGCCTCAAACTAGAAAAAAACCATACCAAAAGTGAGTCGATCAACAGCGAGGAAGTTTTTGTAGTAGCGCGTGAGGTCCTTGCAGACGAGGCTGTAGGTCGGCAGCAGGCGGCGCGGCAGCGCGGCCACGGCGCGGCGCTCGCGCGACACGTCCGCGTCCTCGGCCGCCGCCGCGCGCGGGACCGCCGGCAACGACTTCTTGAACGGCCAATGCTGTAGGAAAGCGATATCTGCATCAACTAATTTTCAGACTCAGGCTTTATCTTTTGTTTGTTCTGATAACTCAATGCGGCCCCTAACTAGGCAACTCTGTATAATGAAGTATATTTAACTGACATATTTTTTAAACTTCATAATCAGACAGCCGGACTGGAAGGTTATACAGAATTAATAAGTACCTACGACAACGTCTAATCTGTTATGATAACTAAAATAATTACAGTTTTGTTATGGCACTTTATCAGAGTAGTAACAATTTTTTGACCTGTTTCAAGAATATACCTTGTTAAACACTTTGTACTCCTTCAAAAGCAGTATGACGAAGGAAGTGACCCCGACCAGCGCCATCATGAACAGATAGCGGCCGATGCCGGGCTCCGACCAGCGCAGGTACGGGTCGTCATCGACTGGGGACAACCAAGTAACTTTCTTAAATCAGTGTTAAGAAGAAAACGTAAAACCAAAAACATCCAGGATATCTAGTGTAAATTTTTAACCCCCGATCGAAAAATTCAGAGGGGGTGTTATAATTTTAACGTGTGTACCTGTCTGTCTGTCTGTCTGGTTATCTGTCTGTGGCATCGTAGAGCCCAAACGGCTGAACCGATTATCATTTAGTTTTTTTCGTATCATAGATAATTTCAGGCCGAGTGTTCTTAGCCATGTCTGATGAAGATCTGATCAGCGGTTTGAAGATGATCAGCTCTTGAATAATGGATGAGAGGATCTAACTAGCTTCCCTATGTCCGATCGATTTGAAATTTGGTACCATGTTACATCTATGATATAGAAAGTATTTGGTAAGGTAACCATGACCTGATCAGCCGTTTGAAGATGATCAGCTCTTGAATAATGGATGAGAGGATCTAACTAGCTTCCTTATATCCGATCTAGTTGAAATTTGGTACTATGTTACATCTATGATATTAAAAGTATATTTTAAGGTAACCATGACCTGATCTGCCGTTTGAAGATAATCAGCTCTTGAATAATGGATGAGAGGATCTAACCACCTTCCATTTGTCCTATCAATTAAAAATTTGGTACAGTGTTACTTCAATGGTATTGAAAGTATATGTTAAGGTAACCATGATATTTTTAAGATGATTAGCTTTCGTTCTACTTAAGTTGATGAGGGGTCTGACTGGGTCGGGGGTTTTAAATTTTTTTAATTTGAGTTATATTTATGAAAACAGAACTCAATCCGTTGAGCTCCAGACAGACTACCGGCTAACAGGACGTCGCACGCCCACATTGATAATTAACTCACTTACTACAGCACACTGAGATGTTAAGCTGGTGACAGACTGCCGCGCGCGAGCATTTGGCCGAGCGCAGCGCGCCGCACAGACTGTCGCACGCCAGCATTGAGAACTCACTTACTACAGCACACGGAGATGTTGAGCTGGTGACAGACTGCCGCGCGCGAGCATACGGCCGAGCGCAGCACGCCACACAGACTGTCGCACGCCAGCATTGAGAACTCACTTACTACAGCACACGGAGATGTTGAGCTGGTGACAGACTGCCGCACGCGAGCATTCGGCCGAGCGCAGCACGCCGCACAGACTGTCGCACGCCAGCATTGAGAACTCACTTACTACAGCACACGGAGATGTTGAGCTGGTGACAGACTGCCGCGCGCGAGCATACGGCCGAGCGCAGCACGCCGCACAGACTGTCGCACGCCAGCATTGAGAACTCACTTACTACAGCACACGGAGATGTTGAGCTGGTGACAGACTGCCGCGCGCGAGCATACGGCCGAGCGCAGCACGCCACACAGACTGTCGCACGCCAGCATTGAGAACTCACTTACTACAGCACACGGAGATGTTGAGCTGGTGACAGACTGCCGCACGCGAGCATTCGGCCGAGCGCAGCACGCCGCACAGACTGTCGCACGCCAGCATTGAGAACTCACTTACTACAGCACACGGAGATGTTGAGCTGGTGACAGACTGCCGCGCGCGAGCATACGGCCGAGCGCAGCACGCCGCACAGACTGTCGCACGCCAGCATTGAGAACTCACTTACTACAGCACACGGAGATGTTGAGCTGGTGACAGACTGCCGCGCGCGAGCATACGGCCGAGCGCAGCACGCCACACAGACTGTCGCACGCCAGCATTGAGAACTCACTTACTACAGCACACGGAGATGTTGAGCTGGTGACAGACTGCCGCACGCGAGCATTCGGCCGAGCGCAGCACGCCGCACAGACTGTCGCACGCCAGCATTGAGAACTCACTTACTACAGCACACGGAGATGTTGAGCTGGTGACAGACTGCCGCGCGCGAGCATACGGCCGAGCGCAGCACGCCGCACAGACTGTCGCACGCCAGCATTGAGAACTCACTTACTACAGCACACGGAGATGTTGAGCTGGTGACAGACTGCCGCGCGCGAGCATACGGCCGAGCGCAGCACGCCACACAGACTGTCGCACGCCAGCATTGAGAACTCACTTACTACAGCACACGGAGATGTTGAGCTGGTGACAGACTACTGCGCGCGAGCATTCGGCCGTGCGCAGCACGCCGCACAGGCTGTCGCACGCCAGGATTGAGAACGCCGACACGGCCATATCTCTGAAAGTTACACACACATTACATTATGAACTTTAAAATCCACGATATATAGTAATGCAATAAATGTAAGGATAATTTTAATGCAGATAAATTACCTAAATACTGTTATCAAAAAGCGAGCGTCTAATCAAATAACGTACTTACCTGAAACTTCTGCTAAGACAGTAAATAGGCAGCGGCGAAAATATCCAATCAAATATGTTGGCGTAGTACGGACTGCCCACTTCAGGCAACCTCAACACTTCCGTTATAAGAAATGGCATACATCCTGCAAGATAATAATCAAGTTAATAACGGTTTCAATAATCAAAAACATTTTTTAATTTATTGAAATACGCAGTTAACTTTTTATACCAGTAAAAATGTTAATAAAGCACATCTTGGAGAATCCGGTCGCAGGGGCTTCAAAGTAGAACGAGGCGAGGTAGTGCAGCGGAATTATCGCCAGGGAGAACACCATCAGCACTAGTAGAACTCTGCCTGCAATTGCATACATGACTGTAACACTCTGACATAGCAAAACTAGAAGGGATTTACGACAAATAAGTTAAATATTTTCGTCTATTTAGACCAGTGTCATTATTGTCGTTCTCAATGGCGGCGAGGTAAATCTCATTGTCAAAAATGTTTTTCATTCTTATAGCCATACGATTTCGTAAGACTTAAGTCGAAATCGCGAACAAATTCGTAATCTGAGATTCTGTCTGACTACCCTGACTAACAAATGTGGGGCATACCGAGCTCGGTGGGCGTGGCCAGCGTGCTCTCCTGGAAGGCGGCCAGCGTGAGCACGATGGCGAGGTGCACGAGCAGCAGCCACAGCCAGTCCCACAGCAGCGCGCTCGCCCACAGCACGCCCGGCCGCACGCCCGACACGCGCTGCAGCAGCCGCGCGCCGCTCGTGCGCTCCTGGTACATGCACACACGTATTATATCACAGCAGCGCGCTCGCCCACAGCACGCCCGGCCGCACGCCCGACACGCGCTGCAGCAGCCGCGCGCCGCTCGTGCGCTCCTGGTACATGCACACACGTATTATATCACAGCAGCGCGCTCGCCCGCAGCACGCCCGGCCGCACGCCCGACACGCGCTGCAGCAGCCGCGCGCCGCTCGTGCGCTCCTGGTACATGCACACACGTATTATATCACAGCAGCGCGCTCGCCCACAGCACGCCCGGCCGCACGCCCGACACGCGCTGCAGCAGCCGCGCGCCGCTCGTGCGCTCCTGGTACATGCACACACGTATTATATCACAGCAGCGCGCTCGCCCACAGCACGCCCGGCCGCACGCCCGACACGCGCTGCAGCAGCCGCGCGCCGCTCGTGCGCTCCTGGTACATGCACACACGTATTATATCACAGCAGCGCGCTCGCCCACAGCACGCCCGGCCGCACGCCCGACACGCGCTGCAGCAGCCGCGCGCCGCTCGTGCGCTCCTGGTACATGCACACACGTATTATATCACAGCAGCGCGCTCGCCCACAGCACGCCCGGCCGCACGCCCGACACGCGCTGCAGCAGCCGCGCGCCGCTCGTGCGCTCCTGGTACATGCACACACGTATTATATCACAGCAGCGCGCTCGCCCACAGCACGCCCGGCCGCACGCCCGACACGCGCTGCAGCAGCCGCGCGCCGCTCGTGCGCTCCTGGTACATGCACACACGTATTATATCACTGCTATATTTTTTGTGAAATGCTCTATACATTTGGTGGAACCACTGGTTATCATATTTAATTTCTCACTGTCGACAGGACAATTTCCTACAGCATGGAAACGAGCTAATGTAGTACCTGTTCCTAAAGGAAACACCATCACAGATATTATAGATTATCGCCCCATATCGCTCCTGTGTATACCTGCTAAATTATTTGAATCTATTGTTAAACCTTTCTTGTCGTTCCATATTGAGCCACTTTTAAACGTTAATCAACATGGATTCCGCAGTATGAGATCTACAACCAGTAACCTTGCAAATTATGTTGAGGATTTAATGCTAACTGTTGACGAGGGTGGTCAAGTAGATGTTATATATACAGATATAAGCAAGGCTTTTGACCGCGTCGATCACTTTTTGTTAATTCTTAAACTCTCACATATGGGCATTCATGGCAGTTTTCTTAAATGGTTGGAGTCTTATCTATCTTTGCGCAATTTTAAAGTGACTGCTTCGGCTTATGATTCTGATGTTTTTTATGCACCTTCTGGTGTGCCGCAGGGATCCATTCTCGGACCAATATTATTTTTGATTTTTATCAATGATATTGGAAATTCCTTCCAGTTCAGCCAGTATTCATTGTTTGCGGATGACCTCAAGCTTTACAGAAAAATATCATCTCTTTCTGACAGTGAATGCCTCCAAAACGATTTAAATAATTTACTCTTTTGGACCAAACAAAATAAGCTGCCCTTAAATATAAAAAAGTGCAAACATATAAAGTTCACGAGAAAGCGTCACGTTTGTGATACAAGCTATATGTTAGATGGAGTATTGCTCGAGGAAGTATCTGAAATAAGAGACCTAGGGGTAGTGTTAGATAGGGAGCTTTCCTTTATCCCACATTTAAATGGAGTTGCTTCCAAGTGTTCGAGGTTACTCGGCTTTTTGTGGCGTAACTGCAAGCATTTTAAAAGAACTTCTACGCTAAAGTTAGTTTATTTTGCGTTGATTCGTAGTTCGGCTGAATATTGCTCTACGATTTGGAACCCATTCTACAATTGCCACGTCAACAGGCTAGAAAGAATACAAAAAAAGTTCTTGTATTTTCTGACAATTCATAGTAGACAACTCAAAAAGCTTACATCTTACAATTCAAGACTGATAGAGTTCGACATAATTAGCCTTAAGGATAGACGCTGGGTGAGTGATCAGTTGTTTCTTTTTAAGGTAGTTCGAGGACTAATCTCTTGTCCACTACTGACGAGACGCATTGTTTATTGTGTGCCTAGAAGGAGCGCTCGCATTGTTAACTTCCGACCTTTTTCCACTCGTACTGCCAGAACCAACCTCGGGAAACACAGCATCATGAACAGAATATTTCGCGAACATAACGCCCTCTTTCGATCCAACAAAGAAGTCGATTTATTACTGTGGTCTTACGCTAAATTCAAACATTATTTGATAAGCCACTGTAAAGAGCAGTAAGTAGGCGCGAACCGCCGACAAATCGAAGCCACCGCAAAGAATGACTAAGATCGATAGTAATAAGGTTCAAAAAGAACTTCGCGATATTGACTGGACCCCGGGTCTCAACTTAGCTGACCCAAATGAGGTACTGAATTTTATTACGGAAAAATTCACGGAGACTTACGAGAACTGTAAATATGAAGAAAAAAGTCAAGTACGTAAAATAAAACAGGTCCCATGGATAAATAAAACAATAGTAAATATGTGTAAAAAACGAGACGAAATGTATAAAAAATGGCAGAAAGATCGGAATAATGTTATTTTAAGGCTAGAATATAATAAATACAGAAATAAGACAAACAAACAAATAAACAAGACTAAAAATGAATACATAAAAAACGAAATTAATATTAATTTTAAAAATCAAAAAAAGGTATGGCAAATAATAAATCGTTTATGTGGTAGGATAACGAATTCTATAGACCAAATCATCACCAAAGCTTTTAGTAACATGTCAAGTAAAAACATAGCTAATAAGTTTGCAATGGATTTTAGAGCTAATGTTAAGAATATATGTAATAAGTGTAACAGTAATTTACTGGACAAACAAACGTACGAAAGGACCCCAGATACAGCGATTAGAATAAAAAAGGCAACAAGCGAGATCATTGCTTCCATAATTAAAAAAATTGACACAAAGAAAAGCCCAGGAAGTGATGGTATTAGAGTGCAGGATATTCAATCAATTACTCCACAAATAACACCAATTCTAACACACTTAATTAACACATGCATTGAAAAATCAACCTTTCCGGATAAAATAAAAATAGGCACTATCAGACCCATTCATAAAAAAGGCTGCCACAAAAACACTAACAACTATAGACCAATAACAATACTCTCATGTATAGACAAAATAATTGAAAAATACTTTGGAAATCAAATAACTACATTTTTGAATAAAAATAAAATAATTCACAACAAACAATACGGTTTTCAAAAAAGTAAAAACACCTCTAAATTATTAAGTAAATTCACAAACGAAATTAACGAACACTTAAATGAGAAAAAACATGTACTGGCAGTTTATATAGACTTCAGCAAAGCGTTCGAAACTTTACACTATAATACACTATTTACAAAACTATGGCAAAATGGTGTGCAAGGCCCTACCCTAGAATTCTTTAAAAATTACCACGCAAATAGATTCACATCTGTAAAAATAAACAACGTATACAGCGACCTAATTCCAACTGAAGAAGGGTCCGCACAAGGATCAATATTTGCTCCGACAGAATATCTAATGTACGTGAATGATATGTGCAACATATTTCAGGAAGGGTCAGTGTACCAATTTGCCGACGACACATGCCTCATAGTAGCTCATAAAAACATAAACGAAGCACAAATGGTTATGCAAAAAAACTTTAATCAACTTTGTAAATGGGCTCACGACCTAGGACTCGTGATAAATTATGACAAAACCAAATTAATGCATATCCACTCAGCCCACCTGAAAACAATAATCACACCCATCATTGTAGCACACAGCCACGACTGCCTACACTCATCAACGCAGTGTTCAGGAGCATGCGAACAACTTGAGCTCGTCGCAGAACATACCTACCTGGGCCTTGTTATAGACAGTCGCTTCAACTGGGGCCCTCACATACATTATGTGTGTAATAAACTAAGGTCAATAATAGCAAAAATGGTCATATTAAAATATAAACTACCCTTTGGCACGCTTAGAATGTTATACATGGCTTTAGCGGAATCAATAATTAGTTATGGTCTGAGTAGCTATGGAAGGACGTTTAAAACATATTTAGACAACATTTATAACTTACAGAAACGATTACTTAAAATTATTGTACCAAATAGTATTAAAAATCAGTATAAAAACGACAACACAGGCTTATATAAATATTGTAATATTATTAATATATATAATAAATTTAAGATGTCAATTTTATGCGAGGAAATAGAAAATATTGCATTGTTAGAAAAAAGAACAAGAAAACAAAATTTAAGAGATTTATCGACATTACCTATATTTATTTTACCTAAGTGTAAAAATACATACGGAGAAAGAACTTCGAAATACATACTGTCCGATGTACTGAATAATATACCTAACCAACTTTATGTAAAACTTTGTAACGATCCCAAAAACAAAAATAGGACGAAACTAATTAAATCTGCATTCCTGTCCGTGTAACGTAAACCCCCACTCTTTGTTTTTTGTATAAATTTATTATGTTAAGTAAGATAACATATTTTTACTATATAGATTAGAGCGATCACAGCAACAGATAAACCTCTCACGGTTTTCGTTTGCTGGTTATTGTAAAATGTATGATGTTATTATATATCAATAAAATATTAAAAAAAAAAAAAAAAAAAAAGGTACTTTTTTTCCTTCTGTTTTTGTTTTATACTAAATTTTTATTGCTCTTAATTTTATTAATTTTAATTTTCATATTTTATATTTATGGCATCTACACAGCATTTATAGTTGTACGTATAGTTAGTCTTATTTACTTTAATCTTTTTATTTAGTTTAGTAAAAATTACTTGTAACTCAAAGCATGCTGAGTTTGCCTGTAATTGGGTTGCACCCATCATCTTAATATATATATTGTTCTAGTATAAGTTTGGTGTCAACCTGTTGGCAAACCTTAAATAATAAATAAATAAAATAAAAATAAATCACAGCAGCGCGCTCGCCCACAGCACGCCCGGCCGCACGCCCGACACGCGCTGCAGCAGCCGCGCGCCGCTCGTGCGCTCCTGGTACATGCACACACGTATTATATCACAGCAGCGCGCTCGCCCACAGCACGCCCGGCCGCACGCCCGACACGCGCTGCAGCAGCCGCGCGCCGCTCGTGCGCTCCTGGTACATGCACACACGTATTATATCACAGCAGCGCGCTCGCCCGCAGCACGCCCGGCCGCACGCCCGACACGCGCTGCAGCAGCCGCGCGCCGCTCGTGCGCTCCTGGTACATGCACACACGTATTATATCACAGCAGCGCGCTCGCCCACAGCACGCCCGGCCGCACGCCCGACACGCGCTGCAGCAGCCGCGCGCCGCTCGTGCGCTCCTGGTACATGCACACACGTATTATATCACAGCAGCGCGCTCGCCCGCAGCACGCCCGGCCGCACGCCCGACACGCGCTGCAGCAGCCGCGCGCCGCTCGTGCGCTCCTGGTACATGCACACACGTATTATATCACAGCAGCGCGCTCGCCCACAGCACGCCCGGCCGCACGCCCGACACGCGCTGCAGCAGCCGCGCGCCGCTCGTGCGCTCCTGGTACATGCACACACGTATTATATCACAGCAGCGCGCTCGCCCGCAGCACGCCCGGCCGCACGCCCGACACGCGCTGCAGCAGCCGCGCGCCGCTCGTGCGCTCCTGGTACATGCACACACGTATTATATCACAGCAGCGCGCTCGCCCACAGCACGCCCGGCCGCACGCCCGACACGCGCTGCAGCAGCCGCGCGCCGCTCGTGCGCTCCTGGTACATGCACACACGTATTATATCACAGCAGCGCGCTCGCCCACAGCACGCCCGGCCGCACGCCCGACACGAGCTGCAGCAGCCGCGCGCCGCTCGTGCGCTCCTGGTACATGCACACACGTATTATATCACAGCAGCGCGCTCGCCCACAGCACGCCCGGCCGCACGCCCGACACGAGCTGCAGCAGCCGCGCGCCGCTCGTGCGCTCCTGGTACATGCACACACGTATTATATCACAGCAGCGCGCTCGCCCACAGCACGCCCGGCCGCACGCCCGACACGAGCTGCAGCAGCCGCGCGCCGCTCGTGCGCTCCTGGTACATGCACACACGTATTATATCACAGCAGCGCGCTCGCCCACAGCACGCCCGGCCGCACGCCCGACACGAGCTGCAGCAGCCGCGCGCCGCTCGTGCGCTCCTGGTACATGCACACACGTATTATATCACAGCAGCGCGCTCGCCCACAGCACGCCCGGCCGCACGCCCGACACGAGCTGCAGCAGCCGCGCGCCGCTCGTGCGCTCCTGGTACATGCACACACGTATTATATCACAGCAGCGCGCTCGCCCACAGCACGCCCGGCCGCACGCCCGACACGAGCTGCAGCAGCCGCGCGCCGCTCGTGCGCTCCTGGTACATGCTTACTTGTAGAACTGTCTTAGATAGGTACTTATAGAACCGTCATTGGTAAATTATCAATTATTCATTCACTTACTCAAAGTGACACATCGCGTGAAATTTAAAATATCTGTGTGCACTTAATTAATTTATTAATTAGGTACTTACTTTTATTACAAACAGCACTATGAACGCGGTCACAAAGGCCATGCAAAACCCAATGTTGAATGCAAACTGGAATCCCATACTGCTGCCGGTGGCCATCACGCGGACCTGTAGAACATGGTACATATTATATTGAATACGGCCTCGAAACATCAAGGTCATCAGAGTCGACTCAAAGTATAGCTTTGGCCTGTGAGGTTATTCCGAGCAAGTGAGATTTAAATCGATTTCGAAATGGAAATAGTACTTATGGTAACATAGTGGGGTGGGGTACGGCCAACCACCTACAACCCACAACCCACAATTGTATTCTTAGGTTAAGAATTATAATTAAACTAATATTCATTCAACAAGATAACACGTCTTTAACTGACACGAATAAATTTTCTCCCACAGACTGCTGACTGTAAACGTCACACGGACAGAGTCGTTTTGCTTTACTGTGTCTGCATTATCTCATTCAACCACAGTTGACTGCAAATCTCGAAAACAAGTAAAATCTTCAGAAGATAATAACGCTGATATTTTATCAAGGCGTGTTTAAGAACATACCAAGTTATCAATAGAGTAAGGCAGCGGATGGTTGACGACGGCAAGACTGGCCCCGGGCGCGGCGGCGCGCAGCAGCGCGTCGCTGACGGCGGCCAGCGCCACGCCGGCGTCGTGGTAGCCGTAGTTGCTGAACCAGCCCGTCGCCCGGCCCGCACTGAACGTCGCGCCCACCAGGCTCTCGTAGCGCACACGTCCAGGTGACGACTCGTGCTACAATTCATCACATGGCGGTCAAGAACGTCGCCAAGCCTACGTGGGCTCAGCGACATCCTTGAACGGCCATAATTGAAACGGTTCTACTAAAAATATTTTAGCGATAAGGCCGCCCATTGCATGCAATTCAATCTGTCCGTACCTTAGATTAATAGTGTACTCTTGTGTATTACTTTGTATGCAATAAAGTGTTTTTTTTGTTCTATTCTATTCAAAAATAGCTTACCAAATGTAAATAAAACTTCTTCATATCACTTGTCCCAATATCTGTTAAACCCATACCGGGATAACTTGAATTCAGGAATATTTCCTTGAAGGCTAGCATGGCTCTCTGCTCCGCGCTACCTTCGGCGAGATCGGGACTGTAGGACAGCAATGTTTCAGTTTTCGTGAAGCCACTAGTAAGACTCAAAGTGAGCGGCGGCAGGTCCTGTATAAACTTCCACGACCTCGCTATCACAACTGACAGCGATATGTTGATGATCGGCGACAAAAATTGGATCAGCGCTATGAGTTTGCTTCTCATTGAGTTGTAGGATAGTTTCAGAAACATCGCTTTAAAATGGTTTCTTAGCAACCTTAGACCTTGAACTTTTTGCAGCTGATCCATTTCGCCTGCGAAAGAAAATGTCTGTATAAGGGTTTGTATGATAAAAAAGCGCAAATAAATATTATCGAAATCAGGGTCGGCGGTCTCCACAGAAAGGGAGGAATAGGAATAAGTTTAGATAATTTTATTTAGAATTGGTAGATACGTACTGAAACTGTTATCAAGAGGAGTCACAGCCCCATTTCCAGATTTGAAAGCCATCCCGGAGTAGTGCCTGTCATTATTCTTAGCACTGGAATTATACTCCTCTGCGCCAGCTCTGAAATTTAACAACAACTTTGTATATTTTGAATAATATTACAAAGACAACTAACACTGTAGATTAACAACACCTGCTTGTAACACGCGTAGCTCTGCTAAGCGAAGCTTTAAAATAGATCGCATAGATATTCCCATAAGTTATTTGTTTTTAATCAGTATACCACTAAGAACACCACCACCATTTTGACCACAGGATGTGATACGCAAGATACCTTGTAGTACCTAATTATTGAACAGCGGACTTACTTCATAAATACTTCTTCCAAAGTTGTTATTGACAATCCATAGCTTGAAACGTGCAGTGATTCCTTTTGGGCCTCGAACTCCTTCAGCATTTCTGGGAACTTGTCTACGTGCTCGTTCGGCAGTATGTAGGAAAGCTCTGATCCTAAGAACAAATCACAAAGTGAAACTTTATAATGTATCCTTTCCTTCTCGTTTTCTGACATCTGTATTTTATAAGGTTACTAGTCGACCCGGCGAACTTCGTACCCCCTCATCTATTTAATTTTTTGCATGTTTTATAAACTTTTTTATAAACAGTTTTATAAACCTTCCTCTTGAATCACTCTATCTATAAAAAAAAAACGCATCAAAATCCGTTACGTAGTTTTAAAGATTTAAGCGTACATAAGGACAGACGCGGGAAGCGACTTTGTTTTATACTATGTATTGATCTTATCATGCATTTTTGCACATCCTTATACACAGTCAAAATTCCATAGTACTATTTATTTCGATCAAACATCGAAAATAACCGACCCGAACCGGTGGGCGAAAATCGCAACCGAGTGGGTGCCAAGCGATGGAAAACGTGAACGTGGCCGGCCGAGAATGAGATGGCGGGATGATATCGATTCCTATCTATCCGAATGGATTCAGGTGGCACAGGCAAAGGACACGTGGATACAGATGGGAGAGGTCTTTGCCCAGCAGTGGGACACAAATAAGGCTATAAAAAAAAAAAAAAAATAATATAAACATTTTCGGAATCATTCAATAATATTTCAAGTAATCTGATTTATTTATTATTGCATAATAACTAAAACGACTAGCTGACTGGACGAACTTATTACTGCGCGTTTTTGAACAAACTTTAAACTATAGCCCATTTTTATCAGGGATAATGTATATAAGATTGTAAAGGTTAAAGAATTGTGTTAATAGACAGTTTCGGAGCCTATTCGATTTAAACAAACAAAGAATCAATAAAGTATTTTCTCTTTATTATATTAGTGTAGATACATTCCTACCAATATTAGTGTTCTCCTTAACATCAGGCACGTAGCTCCTCAAGAAGTGCGTGATCTCCCCAATGTTAGATCCGTCAGCCTTGACGAGGGTGAGCTTGTAGCCGACGCCGTAGTGGCGCTTGAGGAAGTAGGAGGTGCCGCAGCACTGCAGCCGGCCGCGCGCCAGGATGGCCACGCGGTCGCCCAGCACGTCCGCCTCGTCCATGAAGTGCGTCGTCAGGATCATCGTGCGCCCTGCGGTGTCCTTGTTGCTGATACTTATAAGGTACGGTAAACGTGCTAACACAAACAATGCAGCTGTCTGTTCATGGCATCCCTTCCTATTATTGATTATTGGCATTGCCCATTTAGTGGCGGCATAAGGATTATGGCAATTTACAACTGTAATTTCAAAAAAAAATTATGTATGGTGTTTTAATGCTGTAGAATGCCAAGAATCCTCATATTCAGCGACTAAATGGACACATGCCAATACCAGAGACGGGTGCCAAACATGGGACGGATTATCCTTTAAATTTTCTGGTAGCAATCTGTGGCACTGTAACTTTAACTTTCTAAACAATGATGGTGACAGACAGATGGACAAAGTACCAGACAGACAGACGGAAAAACAAGAGTTAGAATGAGGGACTAAGCGAAACTTCAAGAAAAGTTCTGGTTCTGCCCGCCCGACAGACGCGAAGATTCCACGTAACTCTGCTTTAACAATGTAGGCACCTGACCTTTCTTCTCCCGCTGCAGCAGGTCCCACAGCTGGCGGCGCGCGGCCGGGTCCAGCCCCGACGTGGGCTCGTCCAGCAGCACGACGCGCGCCGCGCCGCACAGCGCCGTGCCCACCGACAGGCGCCGCTTCTGCCCGCCCGACAGCTTCGATGATACTACGTGTCTCTGTGCCACAAACGGTTACGGCATATAATAAAACATCCCCCTGGATAGAGTATTTGCGGAAATTACGGTTTTGCTTGATTTTTCTACATCATTTACGAGTTATGCGTTATTAATATTTACGATACAATGTATGGAACAAGGATTTTTTTGGATCATAAATGTTGTAGAAAAAAAAAAAAACAGTCCAAAAATTATTGATCCTATGACGTGATACAACGATTTACTTGCGCCAAATTGTCGATTTAGGCCATCACACATGGAGGATGATCTCGAGATAAGGATAAAACCGAGAGGATAATCATTTACTGGTCTCTAAATTTTATGACACATGGTGAAAAACTAGTTTACCATAAACCTAGAACACGTTTGTCTTCAACCTTGTTAAACTTTAATACTAAGGTGAAAAAACGGGCAGTTTTGGAAAATCGCCTCCACTAGTCCAAAAAAAACTCATCCACACCTTCTGTTCCAAATCCAAAAGTTTAACGAATCTGTCGACCTCCTCCTTGATTCGGTCCGGGCGGACGCCCTTGAGCCGCGCGTAGAACTCGATGTGCTCGGCCACCGTGAGGTCCGGGAACAACACGTTGTGCTGCGGGCACACGCCGAGCGAGCCGCGCGCCAGGCCCGTCTCCCGGACTATGTCGTACCCGTTTATTATTGCCTTCCCTGACGTCGGCGGGATTGTGCCTACAAGTACATTTTTTTTTAGTTTTACTGGCCAGAAAAAACAGTTTTCAGGGGTATACTTGACTTTAAAGCCATTTTGATCTAGTTCAGTTAGAAAGTGACAGGACTAGTTTAATCTGAGAATAGGGAAGTATTAATTAAGAATAATTTTGATTTTATCACTATACTATTCGTACGTGCACCAGCAGCTTTGCTAATCTTTTAAAATCCTGGATTTTTCAGTTAATGTGGAACATTTGGGAATTCCTTCCTTAGTGAACCCCTAAACATCCCTTATGGAACCTTTTTCAATAAAGTAAATACATCATGTTAGTCATTCAGTCAATTATATTAAAAAAGTTATAATACGAGCAACTCACCTGTCAGCATTGAGATTGTCGTCGTCTTACCAGCTCCATTATGACCTAGCAATACTGTTATTTCATTTTCATACATTCTGAGATTCAAATTGTCCACAGCCTTTTTACGTCCACCAAACTTTTTTGTGAGATTCTACGTAAAAAATTAACAAAATATTTTATTAAAATGTTGAGAGTCGAAAACATTGATTATTGTAAAGGGTAACTGTGAAGTGTATGTTACCTGTATGTTAACGCCCATTTTAACGTTTTTAGGCTCTTCGTCATGCACAACCTTTAGTAATGCATCTGCATATTCCGAATCAACTCCGTCTTTGGTATATTCTGTAAAGTAGCACATTTGATATTGATCAACCGTATCACCTCAGAAACAAAACACCTACCTTTTATTTTAGGCACTAAGTTAAACATATTTATCATTTCACTCAAGACAATTTGTATCCAACAGCTGATCAAAAACAACCCTCCCCCTTCAGTCTTTACCACATTAATAAAAAGTATGTACATACCAGCAACCTTATGTTTTTTCGGCGCCCAAAAGCTTCTCGTGAAAGGAAAGTACCACGGCATCGGCACCCCGTACCGACCCGGTCTTATTTTCTCCACGTACATAGCCACAAGCATGTATAGTATAGAGTCAAGTAGCAGCATTATCACTATGTGGCCTGGTTGGAACTGATCATGGTACGAGACTGGGGAGAAGAACTCGCTCCATTGGAGCCCTGAAATGTGGGCAGTTACATCATTAGTACAGATGGTTATGGTTAGGTAAACTGTAACTATGAAAAATAAAGCCTCAAAAAAGGAGATTTCGTTGGTAACTACAACATATGCAAAGGGATAAAACTAATGGGCTAGGTCCTAGACCATTAGTTTTATGAGGTTACCCTAAGGTAGTTCTAAAACTTAACATCTTATCCTAGCCGCTAGGATAAGATGTTAAGTTTTAGAACTACCTTTTTCAAAACTCAATGTGTTTTCTTCAAAATAAAAGTTTTTCACACCTTTGTGCCAAATCCAAAAGTTTAACGAATCTGTCGACCTCCTCCTTGATTCGGTCCTAAATGCTTCAATATATATTGGTGACAAAATAAAAACTTTTTATAAAAAAATTAAACCGCCGAAAAAACTGAAAAGCATTAAATTATATTTCGTGGTGTCATTTTCGATATAAATCATTTCACTAGGTAGTCCTTTCACCTACAAGGCAACATTCGCACGTTCTTACAAATAACTATTAGTCGATCGATTTAATCGATATCGATTACTCGATTAATTTGAAATTTACCCATGCTCCCATCCCTACCACTCTACGCGCCCATCACTAGCAGCGTCCGCCAAGCCTGTCATTCTTTTTCCGTGCGATGCAACGAAAGCACGCGTTCGGATCTTGTTCGCAAAAAATTAATTTTTCAAGATACCGAAAAGATCCTACGAATATTTTAACAAAAAATAGTGAGTTACTTAAACTTTGATGGATTTCATTATCCTCATACTATAAATCGAGAGACAATGTCTTATGTTACGGTAAGTTCATCTGCTTACCTACCTTCAAAAAAAAAAAAAAAATTTTTTAGACAGAAATTTCGAATTGAAATTCTGCATAAACTTACATTTAAAAAGTGTAAAAGAAATATTTTTGCAAAGCCATAGATTCGAACAAGAACCAGGCTGCCATACTGCCATAGATTCCAATAGGAACGCGGCAAAATTCAAAACTGTACATAATTTTTTATAAGCCATAGATTCAAATATGAACCAGGCTACCATACTGCCATAGATTCCAATAGGAACGCGGCAAAATGCAAAAATAAGTATAATTTTTCATGCAAGTATAAAAATATTAAAAGCATAATTTTCTTTTTTCTTCTTATTCCAGTATGCGAAACGCCTTTACAATTTAAGGAATGTGCCCAGAGCAAATATCATTCGAATATGAGGATATATATCTAGCCGAAACTACTCCCTACAACCCATGATCAGGTCTAAATGAGACTGAATCACGAAAAATCATGATGGCGACATACCAAGTGCCAATTGCCATCACTGCCCCAACAGTGACCACTTTCAATACCGTCACCAAAAACAGGTCCAAGCACCAGCAATAACTTCCTTATTGGAACTGGTAGCGGTTACAAAAACCAATTGAACTCGGACCCTGAGGCAAAGTTTAAATTTCCGGAACTGGACCCATAAATTTTATTAACCCTGGGCGAAGCCCTGGATGATGAACTAAAGTTGTGTGATTGAATCTACAATAATCTCTCTCAAATGGCTAGAGAAGTCAAGGAAAAAATCCTTCAGCAATATACTATACCTAGCAACTACATATTGGTTCAAGCCTCAAAGCTAAATACTAAAATACTCTCATCTCAACTTGGACTGACTTCACATCACATCGGGGAGTAGGGCCATGGCCATTCTCCTAACTTAAGATATAAAATAGAGGCCATCAAGATTCTAAGCGAGGGCTCCCGTAGTTCATGCGACCTTTATAGCTCGGAGACACAAGCTCGTATTTAAAAGACCGCACCAGGTCTGACCAAGACGTTTTTGAATGTCTTTCAGTACAGTAAACCAGATGAAGCACTGTTCGGTGCCAAATTTTAGAAAAAATTTAATTAAGCTTCAAAATTGAACAAATGCCTTCAAATCAGGAAGACAGTAGTCTTCCCAGAAATACTGTTGCTTACACAACACAGCCGCCTCTACAAGCTCCACGGGCACAGCTTGGCCGCAGTTTCAGGAAAACTCAGGCCCTCCTCGCTTTGCGAAAAACAAGGGGGGGCGTGCCAGGGCCAGAGTACGAAGATACCACTCGTCAAGTTCCAAATTACAACTACCCATATACCGACGCAGTCGCATGTTTAGAGAACGACCCAAATCAGGCCACGTGCTCAACCACCATTCTGGCAGAATTCAGTACAATATTTTTAAAATGTGTTGGTTGTATATCACAAACAATAAAGGTATCGTTAATTGGATTTGTAACAGAATAATTAAATCTTTTTCTAATTTTCCACTTCAGCAATAATATGTTCCTGTTGTAACATGGTTAGCACAGTAACAACAAGAAATGTCAATCGCAACTAATAATTTGCTAGAACTCGTATCTAAAACCTTTTTGTCACCAATTCAAATGGAGGTAAGAGATTTAATCTTAACCTAAAACTGTTAAATAAATTTGTAAGTAACTAAACTTCATTTCGAAATGGCAGAACAGCATGCAAGCTATTATTACATGGCATATATTGACCTAAAATGTCTCGTAACTTTTTATTTCTGTCGCTTAAAACTAGCGTAAATACTTACCTACGTTTCCTGTTTAAGGATGTGAACACACAGAATCTTGTTATCCACCTATGATTTCAACTCAATGCCTTATCTTATTGGCTCACGATAGCGCCTAGAACTTTTACTAAGATTAAAGAAGGGGTCGTAGGTCACTTGCGTTCATTTGGTCAAAAATTGGTAAATTTTTGTATGTGACGATATCCTTTAAATACACCGTAGTTACATGGAATATTTAAATAAAGTTAGGTTTACACTCAAATCACTCGAGTGCTTGGGCTTTATTATAAACTATGAAAATAGTAGCTTATAGCCACAAAATAATTACAAATTTTCAGGATTTAAGTAGATGACTTAAATATGACTTTATCACTTACAAGCCATAAACGTAATAAAATAATAGAATTGGTTCTGAAGTGTTCTCAACTACCACCTGTTACAATCAGAGAATTTTCACAAATGATTGGCATCCTAATGTCCGCTAGCGCAGCATTACAAAAGGCTGGTTGAAACCAAAAATACTTGAAAGGCAAAGGTACAGGTACCTTCTACCTACCTTCTATTCAGAGAATACTATGATAATTATTTTACAGGACCTGAATTGATGAGATAATAATATTAAAAGCTTTTAAAATTTCATTTAAACACAAAAATATGATTCACGAGCTTTCCCGGCTTACTTCGTTACGCCATAGAATATAAGATACTACAAAAGACTTGGCTCTATAGACTATGTTCTTTTGCCTGCCCAGAATGGGCTTGATAAAAAACAAACAACAACAACAAACCAACTGTCAAAATATGTAAACAACGGAAAAAATATTGCACCTTGGGTTACATTATTTGAGTTTAGGTAAGGATCCCTAATTTTTTTGGAAATCTAATATAGCCTATGACACTCGGGGTTAATGTAGCTTCCTACCAGTTAAATAATTTTTCAAATCGGTTCAGTATTTCCGGAGCCTATTCGTTACAAACAAACAAACAAACAAATCTTTCCTCTTTATAATATTGGTATAGATAAGTTATCACGGACTCGAGTCGTAAAGTCGTAACTCAAACTTTCTATAGTAATTATATGCCGTACTAGAGGCTGCCCCGCGGTTTTTCCCGCGCAGATTTCTCATAAACACAAAAATCCCGTTTTTTCCCATTCCCGTAGGAATTTTGGGAAATCCCTTCTTAGTGCTCACCTACACTCCTTAAGGAACCCACGTGCCAATTTTCAGCTTTCTACGCCCAGTAGTTTCGGCTCTGCGTTGTCTGTCAGTCAGTCAGTCAGTCAGTCAGTAACGGAAGAGTTTTATATATATTGATTATTAGCAATATACTAAGCCTTAGATGCCCCGAAACTTAAACAATTTGTTAATTTTTATTATGGGTAGATAACATATTAGCTATCAGCTACATTACCACACGAAGTTGCATACAATTTCCTAATTTCAATTAACTTACCAGATATATTTGGCCTTGGTTCGAGAAGCGAAAAATCTAGCTATTAGCATTTAGCATCCTATATTACACGAAATATAATTTAGAGGCAGATCGAAGATTTAATTTAAAGATGATTTTCAAACATTCTAGCGCAAAACTTAAGAAATACTTTTCTTTGAAACAAGACCCAGATGCTACAAAGGGGCATGCATATTTTTTCTATGCCGATCCTTCATTTTCGGTTTTTCTTAACGGCCTACAAAAAATTACTGAGGACGAAACGACCAGTATTCTAGTATTTCCTTCTAGTACTTCTAGACCTGCCTGTTATCCTCCATTGATTGATATAGTTATTTCGTAATAATCACTTGAGGGCGTGACGAAAACTTATGTTGTCTACTAACAGGGACCGTCACCCTCTCCTACGCACGCTTACCCTGAGTGCCGTAGTATGCTCGAGCAGGCATTGCCAGGTCTCATTATCCCCTCAACAGCATCTCATCAGCATCTTATACTAGCCTCCCTTTCTAATATTACTATTCAACAATATCAATATAATGTTATTCAATACTATGATTAAAACAGATTCTTTCGAATTTTCAGTTTTTAGTGTAATTACTTTTCCCTCCGATGTCTTCGAAAAAGACGCATCACAGGATTCACAGGGCATCATCATAAGAGCCACCGCTTTATCTCTGCTTTTAGGCAGAAATATTTCTTCGGATGATTGCATCAGCGCCTTCCTTAAAGGTGTTATAAACTAATACCCAATCCACCAAAGTACACAGGTACTTGGTATCCACAATTGGTTCTCAAAAATCTCTAAAAATGTATACCAAACAAGAATGAACTTAGCCTAGACAAAAGTAGCTTTACTAACATTATCTACAGCCTACAGCACACATGGTTGAAAGTCTTTCTCTAAATAACAGATTATTATAAATGAAAATAGCAATGGCATTAGAATCATAAAGTAAATGTAAATTTTATCAAAACTATAGGCCCTAAATGCAATCAAAAGCTATCAACCATTGTTAGTTTTACTTTATCTTACGGTGAATCCGGCTATATATAAGACGGTTATATAACCTTAACTAAATAAATCAGACCTAAATAAGCCAATCACCTCTTAATAACTGTGAAGCGTAACGTCCTCACACGAACACAACAGCATAGTCAATAAGCATGTGGATCAGGCAGATCCTTGCGGTGTACGGCACACACAGCAGCACGCGACACGCCACCGCCACATCGGCTGCTCATGCTACCGGCGTCAATCTTGATCAGATCAACAGACGGCCGCCTGGACCTCTACCTCTAACAAGTTTGCTAAATTTATCAATGTCCTATGATGATTGATTATCAATTTTTTATCAAATCTCTGACCAAATTAGTTTATTAAAAAATATACAATAAGTAAGTATATACTTAAGTATGTTATAAATGATGTAGCTGAGTATCTACCTACCAAGTAAGCACTTACCTAAGTAACTACGCAATGTTAAACTTTTAAGTACTCTATAAACTAACTATAATGATTACTTTTATATGTTAAAATATAGTGTTTTTAACTAATAAGATGAGTAATATTATTTAATAAGATTTGTAGGTACCTATACTAAGAGTTCAAATAAAACTAGCCAAGATTACATCGTTTTAATTAATATTGTTTCATTATCATGAAAAAATATAGACAAAACAATGTCTCTAAACATCTACCTAGTGAAATGATTTATATCGAAAATGAAACCACGAAATATAATATATGATCAAACGAACTTCTCAAGTGAAGTTCGATCAATATTATATGAGTGGTTTCATTTGAAGATATAAATCACCCTCCCTACCCAAATCCCGAGTTTTGTCAAAAAAGTCAATAAACGACGTAATTTATGCCAGTAATCTATCTCTAAAAAGAATGACAGGCTTGGCGGACGCTGCTAGTGATGGGCGCGTAGAGTGGTAGGGATGGGAGCATGGGTAAATTTCAAATTAATCGAGTAATCGATATCGATTAAATCGATCGACTAATAGTTATTTGTAAGAACGTGCGAATGTTGCCTTGTAGGTGAAAGGACTACCTAGTGAAATGATTTATATCTTCAAATGAAACCACTCATATAATATTGATCGAACTTCACTTGAGAAGTTCGTTTGATCATATATAATAGGGAAACATTTTCTATTAGGCCTTAATTTACTCACTTCTTAAAGTAATTTTGGATTACCAAGAAATTTTAAGTCGGCGCCACACCACACAAGCAAATTCATTATCTATGTAAAGCGCGATGAGCAGCGGCATACGTTTTTCGGTTATTTCTTTGAATTTCAGGTAATTTAGTGATCTTTATTCGTAGATTCTGTGGCACCGACTCAAAATTTCTTGGTAATCCAAAATTACTTTAAGAAGTGAGTAAATTAAGGCCTAATAGAAAATGTTTCCCTATTATTTAATGCGTTTCAGTTTTTTCGGCGGTTTAATTTTTTTATAAAAAGTTTTTATTTTTTGCTTTTCAGTTTTTTTTGGGCCAATTTTTTTGACCCCAGCTAATCACCCTTCACAGGGTGGTCGCACCCCACAAGGTGGCCACACAACCTGGTGAAGGTTGAGGGACTAACAGGATGAGGTTCGATCACGACCGGTCGGTGAGGCGATTTGTGAGGGAGGCCTATGTCCAGCAGTGGACGTCTTTCGGCTGATTTTATTTCATTTCCAAAGATATTGTAAGTAGGTATGTAAAGTTATAATGTAACACGGAAAGCAACCTGTGAGTGGATAAATCGACCCGCCGACCAAAAAGTCACCCCTATTTTCCCACCCTTAGGGTGGGAATTTTATTTCCAAATTTTTATGGGACCAACTTCAAGGTATACCCTGTCGATTAAAAAAAGAATTATCAAAATCGGTCCACACAGTAAAAAGTTATGCGTGATCATACAAAAAAAAAATATATATATATATATATACGCGACGAATTGAGAACCTCCTCCTTTTTGTTTTTTCGTCGGTTAAAGATAAACAAAATATACCGTATGATTTGAATAGCTTTATAATAAAACTTAAACGAGGGAGGAAAGTATAGCTACATCTTGTTTGTCTTATTTAAACTTAATGTCATATAATATCTTAATATCTCTTTGTGCGCAATAAAGTGTTTTTTAACTTTTAATTTTTAAATTAAATATGCTGCGATATATTCGGAAGTGTCAACCAGTAAACAAAAATATCGTACACGCTTCGAAAAGCTTTGCTTTTCGGACAACAGCGAAGAAAGTTTACAAGCTACGAGCCGAGGTTTTGAATGCCCGCGCTTTCATCAATTGTATTCAATTAAGATGGAAGTAGGTCAAATTAACGCCTCGTATGCTAGACAAAGCATTTTGGACTGTCACATGTTTTGAATAGTAATTATGATATATTTATTATGTAAGCATGTTCTTTTTTTATTTCAAAACTAGTCGACCCGGCGAACTTCGTACCGCCTAACCTAAAACTTTTTTGTGTATGTATTTATAAGTATTATACTTATAAACCTTCCTCTTGAATCACTCTATCTATTAAAAAAAACCGCATCAAAATCCGTTACGAAGTTTTAAAGATTTAAGCATACATAGGGACAGACGCGGAAAGCGACTTTATTTTATACTATGTATATATATATATATTGATATTGATGATAATAATTATTATTACGTTAATTAACATCTAAAAACTTTAACAAAGTTAAAAAATATCTCTAAACCTGTTAAGCTAATCATAAAAATAAAACAATATAACAAAACTAACCTTTAGAAGTTCCCTCACAAACAACCAGCATTTGAAACGCGTACCCCATAGCGGCGTTCGAGATGAGACTCAGCAGGAGCTTGGTGCTCAGGCTGATGTCCTCGTACAGGACCTGGGTCAGCATGTACACGGAGTACGTCGCGAACCAGATCAGGCCCATGAATGAAGCAGCTGTGTTTGCTGCACACATAAAAAAGAAGACCGATGTTTACGTTTAGCGCACTATTAACGATAGTGAAGCGAGCGAATACAAGTGTAGTAGAATTATGTTTACATTCAGTGCACTTTCAACAAAAAATCAATATATATAAAACTCTTCCGTTACTGACTGACTGACTGACAGACAACGCAGAGCCGAAACTACTGGGCGTAGAAAGCTGAAAATTGGCACGTGTGTTCCCTGGGGGGTGTAGGTGAGCACTAAGAAGGGATTTTCCGAAATTCCCACGGGAACGGAAGAAAAACCGCGGGGCAGCCTCTAGTCACTTCATAAACATTGAAAAGTTTTTTATAAAACAGGAATGAGTCTCACAGATAACAATAAGTACATACTTACAAAATTATCGGTGATTGGTTAGTGTTGAAAATACACCATAAAAAATGTGTACAAATTAGATCAAATTTCTATCAAGGCATGCATGACTAACCTTTTACAAAGAACACGCTGACCATAAAAGCAAAGGCGAGTGATGCTATCATGAACAGGACTAGGAAGAAGAAGAGCACAGTCCACGGCGTGTACGTGAACACGGCGTACTTCTCACCCGTCTCCGTAGAGTTGAACGGAATCTAATAAACAATAATGTTTAGATATGAAAAAAGGCTTATCATTTAAAAGTACGGTCAGAGAGGGACGCGCTGTAACTTGAGCAAATACCGTAAATTCTTGTTAATTGCCCAAAAACAAATTAAGACATAAAATAAAACGTAGCTCAATCTAGAGTAGATAACACCCAACCTCCCCATGTTTGTTGTAGAATATTAAAGCGAGAGTTAGGATGATCACCTGGCTTTATTTTATTACTAGTCGACCCGGCGAACTTCGTACCGCCTAACCTTTTAATATTTTGTGCATGTATTATACTTATAAACCTTCCTCGTGAATCAATCAATCTATTTAAAAAAAAACGCATCCAAATCGGTTGCATAATTTTAAAGATTTAAGCATACATAGGAACAGACGCGGAAAGAGACTTCATTTTATTCTATGTATATGTCACCGGAAAATAACAAGAACCGTAAATTTATAAATTTACTAGGAAATTTATAAACTTTCGTAGGATTCTAAACGAGTGATAAATTGCATTATTTTACGCCAACATTTTCGTAAATTGATAAACTTACTAAACTCACTCGTAAAATAATAAGTAACCAATAACCAAACGCCATGTATAATGAATTGAAATTTACCACAGAGCTACGGAAGTTTTATAGTAGCCATGAACAAAATGTTTTATTTTTATAGAGTGAAATAGGGAACCCCCTAATAGGTAGGTAGGTACCTATAATACAAGGTTACTGTTTGTATTATATCTGTCACCGTTATATTGCGAAATACGTTAATGTCCACTTTACCGGGCAATGTGCACATTAACTGTTTAGGTCAGTTAATGTGCGAAATTTTATGTGAAATATGGGGTATCCGCACTTTACCTAGTTAATGTGCGTATTACCGGATGTCTCGCCGTTACAGTGCGGAAAACAGAAAGCTCTGACCGAAAATACAAATCTAGGGCAAAATTGTAGGTTAGGTTAGGTTTGGCTTGTGATCTTTAACCAGCGTAGCGAGCGAAGTGAGCGGAGCTTGGGTTACCTGTGTTAAACTGAAATCTAAGGCAAAAATTTTTCGAACTTAACTTAGTCGTTAACTCTGTAGATTACCTAGGGATTTTGCAGATTACCTAGTTAATGTTGAGAACAACATTTTATTTCGAACTCTAACGGATTCAGCCAGTTAGTGCACTTTTACTGAATTTCGCACATTAGAGGTCACATATTAACCTATAAACCTAGGTACTTAGTTTTTAGTACCAGTAAAAATACTTTTAGTGTGATCGAATTGTTTGGCAAGTCTGAATGTACGTAAGTCTATGGACGCAAGCATTTTCACTGTCAACATCGACCAATCAGAGTGCAGTGTGTTATTTTCCGTATTTCAAAAAGCGTAAAATTAAAAGCTCTTCTGTGATTGGTCGATCCGTTTAGAATCTTACGGATTGATATCCGTTAGTTTATAAATTTACTACGACGTGTCGAAAATTTATATATTTGCGAAAAAGTGGGCGTAAAATAATTCAATTTATCTCTCGTTTAGAATTCTACGAAAGTTTATAAATTTCCTAGGAAATTTATAAATTTGCGAATCTTATTATTTTCCGGTGACATATAGATTATTTTTATCATGGAAAGACATCGTTGTTGGAGTATTGAGTATTTTTACTTTATTTTCTGTCATTGGATCCTAATTTCTTACAGAAAGGCCATTACAAAAAAGTAAGATGTGCCTTTGAGACAGTACGCGCGCTGAAACACTTTCTGCAATATCGCCAGTACGTCATGAGTTTGTACGACGCATCCAGTCAGTTGTCTAAACTGTATTACAGCCAAACTCTATGAATCGAAGTAAATCTTACTGGTTCGACTCTGAATGACCCCTAAACCAACAAGATTAAAGAAAAAATTATGGCAAATAAATGTAAATTATAAGGGAAAGTGAACTCTTTTCCTAGGTTAAAGGAGGTTAAAGGTTGGCTGCGCTGAATTTTGTTGAATTTACTTCTTTACGTCATGCCAGCCAACGATACTGATCTTAGTTTTTTTCAAGGTTTAATCGATCAAACATTGGCCTTTGTTTATGTGATTTTTTTTTCATTTAATATGGTAGCCTAGCCTTACGATACAAGATAAGATGTTTATTGCGTGCGACGAAACAAATCATGCTAACTCGCAATCTTATGCTAGATTATAGTTGGCAAGTTGACGCCTAACTCTGCGTACTACGTATAGCGAAAGCGAAAACGATTAGCATAAAAAAAATGTAGAGAAATACTCAATGAAAATGTCGTCAGGATCAATACTTCATCGCAACATTGTTATTTGTTAGTCATGCTCATAACATGGTTAATCTATATTCCAACGTATTTTTAAATTAGGAAACAGACCTAACAACAAAACAATTAAAAAAAAAACAGAAAGTAATTTAATCATTTAGGGTATTCGTAAGTATGACAAAATCTCTAGAATTCAGTTATACTGGCTAAGTAAGTTATTTACAGGCCAGTTATCGAGTGTATTCAATTGCATGTTACGTCGCTGGCCGACTTTGATTCTATTTTTATCGATAGACTCTTTAGATCTTCGCTAACAATTTGAAAATAACATAAACAAAAAACTCGCACGAAGTGCTAAAATAGATTTTACTGTTATGAACTCTAGCTCTCCTAGCAAGCTTTTAGGAATGTGTCGTCAACTTATTCACTGTCACTGAGGCTAGGGTAAAATGGATTTGTTTTAAATTAGTTTTTAAATTCTACAACTTTATAGTAAATTATATAAAACTTGACATGAATTGTCTGCTAGGTAAATGTGAGTACTTAGGAATACACAATCCGTAGACTGCAAATAAGTATACATTATAGAAACTTTATCAAAAACACGTAAACAGGGGTGCTTGCTATTTAGAAAAAGTGTTATAAGACGCAATTTCCGCAATTATTCGATCAGCTTTAAAAAAAAACGCATAAATATTTGTATCAAAAGTGTTACAAAGAATCTCGGCATTAATCACATGGGACAATATCACGGATCAAAGCGCTATTTATTAACCTTGACGTAACATTACGCATGTTTCATAGAATATATCAATCGAAACTTGACTAACCTTGAATAGTATGACCATCAGCAGGACGGATATGAGTAGGAACGAGAACTGCTTGATGAACCACGCGAGCCAGTGCAGCCAGTTGGGGAGGCCCATTATCGTCATTGTTTCCTGCAGGATTATTTTTCCGTTAAGTATATAATTTTATTTAAGCAACAAAGTGTTTTGATGAGCCTGCGAGTCTGCCTGAATGGCAAATTCAATAGAGTAGTTTGATACCTACGTCTAGGGAGACTAAGTAGGAACTTAGGTCACCCGTACCAGTGATCAAATACGGCTTCAACTAATATCACAGATAATATCTAACAAAAATACCTTAACAAATTGTAGTTTTCCTAATCCATTATTTGTTCAAGGCTTTTTTATTTAAATGGAATTGTCTGCGTCGTGTGTAATCAATAATTCATGTTAAAATAGAAGGCCTCACCTTCAGCTCCAGCTCCTTCTCAGCTGTGACAACTCTCACGGTATTAACGAAGGTGTACGCAAAGCAGAGCATGATTATCATTGAGACAAATCGCTCTAGGGCTATAAGTAGTTGGTCCTCCCTATAGGCAGGTTGCGGGAACCTTTGTAGATAGATTTTGGTATCGGCTGTCTTTCCTGACTTCTGCCTTATGACCTCGTGGGACACCGCATGTTGGACTGCTAGAAACATCTCCGGGGAGTATCCTGGAATATTTGACTTTATAAACTTAAAGTCTTAACATTACAAACATCTGGTTTCGTTCTAATAACCATCTTACCCAACTGCCATGGTTGCGACATCAACTTTAATAAATACATACGCTAGTCATTTAATAAGGTGTAATTGCTGGTAACGGGGAGAGGTCGTCCATCGCCTTAATTGTCTCATTTTACGGCGTCAATATAAATGTATCCTTATACAGTTCTGTTGAGTCTCATTTTACGTCAATTGAAATGAAACTTGCCATATTAATTATGAATGAATTAAATTAAAATGTCATTGCACGCGACGGGTACCTACATAGAACTTACCAGGCATCTTCCCTCCATACAAGTCGTCGGGCTCCCTGGGCCCAGGACGTGGGAATAAGGGAAAAAGTAGATTGGTCCTCCAGCTGGCCCTCAGAGGATGCTCCAGCATGGGTGTTCTCATCACGGCCGGAAACCTCAGTGTAATTACAATATGGTCCGGCCATTCTGTTAGATCTAAAGTATAAATTACTTTGAGATGTAAGCACCAGATAGATAATATGCGGACAAGTGCGAGTCGGGACTCGTGCTTAGAAGGTTCCGGATATGTAGTTATTATTTATGGTGAGGGGTTTTGCATGTTTAAAAATAGTTACCAATAACTTTTTTTGTAAAAAAAATAACTTACTGGCCATTATATCGTCATATTGGATTCCAACAAGAATTTTGTCCATTGCATTTGGTTTTATCAGCGCTCTTTCCATTTCTTGTGCATTCTTAAATCCCTTTGGATCTGGCAGCATGTTTGCATCAAATAATAAAGCAAGAAAACCATTTAAATTATCCAGAGCAACTTTAGCCATAGCATTTTGAGTTGCTTTTCTTGTGAGAGGACTTTCTGGAGAGAATGCTAGTGTTCCCTCCCTTTTAACAGATGTAAGATTGCCTCTGCAAAATTTGAATGAAAAAGTTATGGTGCAAATTAAATTGTTACATGATAAGGTCTATTAAGTAATACTAATACTTACAAACTTTGTCCACTTATATTGAAATAGGTGGGTTGGAATGGTGGATAGTTCATTTCAGGTTTTGATTTTGGATCCACTAGGCATCTTATAAGAATTAAAAATAATGAGAAAATTACAGGGGAGCCTATCTCAAATATTGTTTGCCATTTGTGTCTTCGCTGCAGTAAGAAGTTTTTCCATATCAGGAGTTTCAACTTCTCAAGAGCAGACATTTTTTTTGTATCTGAAATATTGAAAATTAATATAATAACTCAAATTTAAAAATTTAAAAACCCCCGACCCAGTAAGACCCCTCATCAACTTTACTAGAACTAAAGCTAATCATCTTAAAAATATCATGGTTATCTTAACATATACTTTCAATATCATTGAAGTAACACTGTACCAAATTTTTAATTGATCCTAGGATAAATGGAAGGTGGTTAGATCCTCTTATCCATTATTCAAGAGCTGATCATCTTCAAACTGCAGATCAGGTCATGGTTACCTTAAAATATACTTTCAATATCATAGATGTAACATGGTACCAAATTTCAACTTGATCGGACATAAGGAAGCTAGTTAGATCCTCTCATCCATTATTCAAGAGCTGATCATCTTCAAACGGCTGACCAGGTAATGGTAACCTTACCATATACTTTCTATATCATAGATGTAACATGGTACCAAATTTTAAATCGATCGGACATAAGGAAGCTAGTTAGATCCTCTCATCCATTATTCAAGAGCTGATCATCTTTAAACGGCAGATCAGGTCATGGTTACCTTAAAATATACTTTCAATATCATAGATGTAACATGGTCCCAAATTTCAAATCGATCGGACATAAGGAAGCTAGTTAGATCCTCTCATCCATTATTCAAGAGCTGATCATCTTCAAACCGCTGATCAGATCTTAATTAGACATGGCTAAGAACACTCGGCCTGAAATTATCTATGATACAAAAAAAACTAAACGAAAATCGGTTCAGCCGTTTGGGCTCTACGATGCCACAGACCGATACACAGACAGACAGACAGACATCACACACGTTAAAATTATAACACCCCTCTCTGAATTTTTCGTTCGGGGGTTAAAAACATAGAATATTGCTATAATATATAAAAAATAATTAATCATAAGCTGTCAAACTAGGTCATCAGGAAAGAAGTTGAAAATCATCAATCAAACTCCTATGTGTTCGGAATTCTTAAGACAAAAGTCAAAAAGTGTGTGTGTTACCTGTAATGACTTACAGAACTAAGACTTGGTCGCTAAGTTTAGGCTTAATCAGAAAGCTAAAATTTCACTCAAAGGGCTATTAGTTAGTTAGCGCTAGAAAGAGCTATAATAGGAGATACCCTTTATGATTAAATCAGAAATTATGAGATCTGCTTATGAACTAGTCACCAACATAGCCCAAAGAATTGCTTAAATTAAGTGGCAATGGGCAGGGCACATAACTCAAGGAACAGGTGGTGCCTGGGGCAAAAACTTATCCAGTGGCAACCATGCACCGAAAGACACAAAGTAGTCAGACCCCCCAAAGATGGTCAGACAAACTGTCGAAGGTTGTGGGAGAACACTGGATGAGGGTCGCTAAAGACTGGTCAAGTTCCTTATAGCGATTTGTGGCCCAAGTGCAGCAGTGGACGTCTTTTTGCTTAGATGCTCATGATGAAATATAAATAAGGATCAGAAATAAACTACAAATTGATATCATTTAACAGGGTGTTATGTTGTAATACTCTTCATTTTCTAAACTAACTATATACTAGTTGGGTCCCTGCGGCTTCGCCAGCACATTTTCCTGTGATACATCAAATTCCCAATTTTTCCGTGGGAATTTAGAATTTTGGCGTAAAAACTAGCCTGTGTCCTTTCTTAGGCCCTGGACTATACATATACTAAATTTCTTTGAAATCGGTTCAGTGGGATTTGTAGGAAAGCGAGACAGACAGACAGACAGAGGACAAGTTACTTTCGCATTTGTATTAATAATAATATATATAAGGTCAGTGTGGGCAAGTCCGACATACTTTTCTCCGAATTCACTTTGAGATTACATAAGTACTGATATTTGCATTCTACGCCGATTTATGAGCTCGAAGGTAATAGAGTATGAAATGTTTTTTTATTTACCAATGCAGAAAATATATTCACTTTCATAAGCTTCGAGATATAGATATTTAAAAAAAAATTGAAAAAAGACGGACTTCCCGCAAATGAAAGGCAAGTCGTCTAGTGGTTTATTATAATAATAATAACACATCACACTCAGAGCCCCTAACTAGGAAGAACCTGTATCTAGGGCGCCCGAAACACACACAGAGACGAACATCACACCCAGACCGGAAACAAACATCGATATTCATCATATCAATATTCGCCCCACCCAGGAATCGAACCCAGGTGCTCACGCTTACTCAGTCCACATCACTGCCAACTGAGCTACGGAGCAGTCAAAATCAATTATCAAAATCTTCAATGGAAATACCCATGAGAAATTCTTTCAGATAATAACGACAAGTGGCTTGGCACTTTGGTTTTAATTCCGTTGTAAATACAGTTGAGATTTCGATGATAATCCAATTTTATCATTTTTAGGGCAAGACCCTCATATCCAAGAAGGCAGGGGTTGTAAACTTTTTTTTATTTTAAACAAAATAAATAATTGTGTATATAAATGACCCCCATTATAATGAATTGTGCTAAAGGCGATTTCGCCGCAAAGTCCATCTTCATTATACAATAAAATCAAGCTCAAAGCTGTTCAAAAGTTGATTTTCAACAACTTGCACTATCTACTGTAAGAAAAACAAAGAAGGATTATTAAATTACCTATGTAGAAACAGGAAATGGTAAAACTCCTACAATTTTAATTTTTTCCAAAATTATTTCGGAAGTACCTACGTCACTGCTAAACTTCAAGTTCAAATAGGCAAAAAAAATGTTTGCCAAATTTCTCCTAAGATAATGCTTCTAGCGACATCTATGATAATTAGCTGAAAAGTAATTTACAGATCTGCTTCACCGATCGAATCGTAACCGCTAAATTTCTTTTAGAACGGAAGTTATTGCCGCTAGACGGACTTACCTCCCAGACGGACTTCCCCACATTGACCCAGACACAGTATGGAAGTATGATTTGCACTCAACACGGTAAGTGGATAGTTTCACAGTTCTGAAAAGGAAACAGTGAAGGCTGAAGGCTGAACGCTGAATGTTTCTCGTTCGTCGATAGACTCGGTTTGACTTACCTACTAGCGAAGGGAGTTCATAATTTTGATGAAGCTGGAGCACAAAAAATAGTACACTACACTGACCACTACGTAGCACTAATAACACTTTAATTTACATAGAATTCCCTACCTATAACTAATTCTAATGATCACAGTTATTAAAGGTTTGAGATGCAATTCAAAACTTATTTTTAATTTAGCACTCTTCCTGGACGATGAATCGCTCCACAGACCAACGACCCACAGACCAACTAGAGATACCAACGACCAACTAAAGATAGATAGAGGTACTACCCGGTACTACCTACCAGTGTTGCCAATGACTGTTTACCAGATTCCCCAAGATCACTGGTCAAATTCCCCAAATTTGGGGAGAAAAATATCCTGATTCCCCACACAATCCCCTCACAATGAGATAGTGAACTATTTACGAAATAACTTTAAAAATCAACCATTTATTAATGACATACACTTGAAAAATCCCAATATCAATTTAAAAAAAATCCTATATTATTATCCTCCTCAGGTTTTCTCTTATATTAAGGCCTAAAAGTAAAAACTTGGTTAAATATTATGTAAAACTGATGAAGTGTAAATTTAACATAATCGAACAAAAACTTTTCCACTTAAAATAACCAAATATTTACATAGGTACATTAGTAAAGACTGGGGATAACAAACTGACTGATTTTAAGGTGGGGTGATACATTTTCATTATTGTATTTCGCATTTATTCAGTAATTTAAACGAATAAGGTTAATAATCACTTCTCTAAAGATAAGTTTTAGCTTTTTTAACATAAGTAAATAAAGGCAGTAATTTATATTTGATCATGGATGTTTTGGTTGTAAGTTTGTTTTGAATTGGTTAAATGCTTAATTCCCCGCATATTCCCCACACAGAGCCTCTCCCCACAAATTCCCCAATCGCTTTGGGATTCCCCGCAGTTTGGGGAATTCCCCACACATTGGCAACGCTGCTACCTACCTACGTATCGCTCAAGCTCAATGCAAATCTCAGACAGCGTTGCCAATGTGTGGGGAATTCCCCAAACTGCGGGGAATCCCAAAGCGATTGGGGAATTTGTGGGGAGAGGCACTGTGCGGGGAATATGCGGGGAATTTAGGTAGCATTTTACCAATTTTAAAAAACTTACAATTAAAACATCGATTGATCAAATATAAATTACTGCCTTTATTTACTTATGTGAAAAAAGCTAAAACTTATCTTAAGGGAAGTGATTATTAACATTATTCGTTTAAATTACTGAATAATAGCGAAATACAATAAAGAAAATGTATCACCCCACCCTCAAATCAGTCAGTTGGTTATCCCTAGTCTTTGCTACTTGCTTACTTATGTAAATATTTGGTTCTTCTAAGTAAATTAGAAAAGTTTTGATATTGTTTTATTTTTTTGGTTTTTGTTCGAGCAAGTTAAATTTACAATTCATCAGTTTTTACATGTACCTATTTAACCTAGTTTTTACTTTTAGGCCTAAACATAAGAGAAAACCGGAGGAGGATTACAATAAACCGGATGATTTTTTTAAATGTTTGTCATTAATAGGTAGATGGTTGATTTTTAAAGTTATATCGTAAATTTATCACTATCTCATTGTGAAGGGATTTTGTGGGGAATCAGGATATTTTCCTCCCCAAATTTGGGGAATTTGACCAGTGATCTTGGGGAATCTGGTAAATAGCCATTGGCAACACTGGATCTGTGGTAAATTGGTAATATCTCTAGTTGGTCTGTGGTGTAAATCGAACGAGTGTGATAGACTTGGGTACTCCCAGCTCCGGAGAGGGATTGGACTTATCTTGTCCGGATCCGTTCTGGGATTCTACTCATCTTATCGAGCCGGGTCCCCTTTCTTATTCCGATTCCCATACGCTCCAAGCACTTCGCGCGAGTCATCAAATCTGGATCCGTCCGCGTCTAATCTCAGCCCGCCGCGCGAACATTGACAGTGGGTGTGACCGAATCGTCGACCGGGCCCCGCGGCCGCCGCCGCCGGGCCGAGCGAGCGCGAGCGCAGTATCCGAACGATCCTAATCTTATTCTTATTCCCATCCCATCCCAGTCTTCCTCAGAAGTCTGAGACGACGTGACGTGCGAATTCGTCCGAGCCGAGCTCTCGCTCCGGACTTATTTGGGATTCGGCTCGATAAGAAAACTGTGGAGTGATTCAGATTTTATGATCCGGGAGAGGATCTAGCTCATTTAAGTCTTCTTGTCCGGAGTTACCCAAGCCTAGAGTGTGATCAAAATGTCTTTTTTTATGGAATTGTGTATTTTCAGTTGAGAATTTCCAGTTTAAACTGCTAATGGGGAATTCTTTGTGTTCAGCATAACAATAATTACTCATTTATACCGGTTGAAAATTACAATCAAAGTTAAAAATGTCGAAAAATGGTGAAGTGTCATCAAATCAAGGTAGATTTTCATCTCTGTTTCCAGTTCAGTATTTTAATGCAATTTTCTTATTTTTTCTTTTGTAGTAATCGCGATTATTTAAATTGTAATCAAAACGACCCAACGACCCACATTTATTTTCTGAATCTGAGATTTTGAATAAAAATGTTGGTAGGTTACCTTTCTTCCTGTAGGGGCATTTCTGATGAAATTACAACAATCATTTTACTAATGTTGGGTTTTCTTTTCATTTATTACTTCGAAGAATGCTTTCATAATTACTCAATTATTTTTTTCAGGACCTAGCAGGCCAAACAAACCCAAACCTGAATTGAGTCTTGGCTTTGGTGCCGAGAAGCGCAAAGTAATAGACCTGCAGATACAAGGTGGCCCATCTGGGGAAGGAGCTGCGTTTATGCCATTTACTGCTAGTTCAGCCCCTCCTCCTAAGCCACGCATGCCTCCAAGAACTATCAGAGATGTATTACCAGAAAATGCTAGGTATATCAATTTTACTGCTTGTATAGAGTTCAGTTTTAATAATTATGATTTTGCAAATCTTTACCTAACTACTTACATACTATCACACAATAATTATTTCAAGTCAACAATTCCAGCACACAATCTGGGGATCTATTGCCGTTCAAAATCAAAATGAGAATGTGAATCATTTTGTCATGTCATAAGTGTACATTGCGGGTATATAGGTGAATCATTTTGTCTACACAAAAGATTCATCTGTAAACCCGCAATGTATACTTATCACATGTCAAAATGTTTCTCATTCTTATTTTCATTGTGAACGGCAATAGCCTAACTGGATAGTATCTTTAATAATTTTATTTATATGTATTTTCAGAGACAGGTCTCGGATCTATCCATCCATGCAGTCTTCAGGGAAACTACAGCTATCAGCCACAGAGATATATGACTTTACAGCAGATGACTTACAAGACCTTGGCGAGATAGGACGAGGAGCCTTTGGGGCTGTCAATAAAATGCTTCATAGAAAGTAACTATTTTTTAATGAAAAAAAAATTACTCTTGGTTGTATAGTAGTACCTAGGTAGTTTTTGCTAACTACCTGCAAAACCTTTTCAAAGCTGTTACATACATGAGTTGAGTGCATTTTGTGTTTTGATTTGACCCACAAACATTTTTCAAGTCTGGATGCAGTTTCTATGTGTTAATTCCCTTATTCAATACATTATACATGTCCAGTGTCCACCATATAATGAATGAATTATGAAATATTATTGCAATTCATGATACTATGTATATTTAAATCTATTTAATTACAACATTTTTGTTTTTTTATTATTATTATTTTATTATAAAACACGAAAAAATTTGAATTTCGCGCCATACCGAGAGTTACCACCTTAAAGTGTTGAAATTTGCTGCTTCTAAACAGAACAAACAAAGTGATGGCTGTGAAACGTATCCGCTCAACAGTTGATGAGAAAGAGCAAAAGCAGTTACTCATGGACCTCGAGGTAGTGATGAGGAGCAATGAGTGTGTCTATATTGTGCAGTTTTATGGAGCTCTGTTCAAAGAGGTTTGATACATAATGAACTACTATAAGTCTACATACTATTTACTCATTTTTATTTAATTGATTAATATATTTTTTTTTGTTTACAGGGTGATTGCTGGATATGCATGGAACTGATGGACACTTCACTAGACAAATTTTACAAGTTCATCTGTGAAAGGATGCAAACCCGGATACCTGAAAATATTTTAGCAAAAATAACTCTTGCTACTGTCAAGGCATTAAATTACTTAAAAGAAAAACTTAAGATTATTCATAGGTAAGTAACTTATTATGAAATGATATTGTACTAGAAATCGCAGTACATTTAGCTAAATAAATAATATAAAATTCTAAAAACACATACTGCTTGCTTTCAAGGGACCGAATGTAAGACAGTTACAGTGTAGCAAAGAGCGAAAAATACACTTGAACATAAAACTTCGTTTGGTAAAGCACTTTTTATTTTTTGCAGGGATGTAAAACCATCAAATATATTATTAGACAGGCGAGGCAATATAAAGCTCTGTGATTTTGGAATATCAGGCAAACTGGTGGACTCAATAGCGCGAACGCGCGATGCTGGCTGCCGACCTTATATGGCTGTAAGTTTTTTGACAGCATTCTCTTCATATTTTTTCTTTTAAAGTCTTATCTTAATTGAATCTGTTAATACAATCTGCAATCTGTTAATACACATTTCACAACCATTGACTACACTACTTTAGATGAGGATATGAATTCTTTAAACCTTTCCACAATACTTCAAGCAACAGACCCTAATAATGCCACAAATTCTCTTATTCAATATCTATCACAAGCATTGGTAAGGAACTCAACAATAATTAAATTGCCTAAAAGAAAAAGAATTTTGAAAACTTGGATTACTCCTGGTCTACTTCGCTGCATGCGACATAGAGATTCTCTTCACAAAAAGCTCTCTGCCACTCCAGATAATTCAAATCTTAAGACTACCTACATACGATACAGAAACTTCTGCTCTAAAATTCTAAAAAAAGCTAAAAATCAGTATTATACGCGGGAAATTTATAATGCCGGTAAAAACACAAAACAGATCTGGGAGACAATAAAAAAGGTTACTAATACCAATAAACCAAAAGAACCTTCTACAAGTCTACTAACCTCAGCTACATCGCCAATTGATGCCTGGAATGCCGTCAATTCATTCTTTGCGAATGTAGGACCTAAACTTGCTGATGAAATATTGACTCTTCGCTCTCATAATACAACTATAACCACACAACATACAAACAATCAACACAGAACCCTACAATCTCTTGCTTTATTCAACACTGACCCCGATAAGGTTTTATCTACGACTTTGTCCTTAAGAACATACGCGGCTACTGGTTGGGACGTTATCTCTCCCTTATTTTTAAAAAGATAGGCAAACGTTTTGGCACCGGTACTTTCTCATATTTTTAATTTATGTTTTGATCAAGGAACTTTTCCTGAAGGTTTTAAGAAATCTATCATCCATCCTATTTATAAAAATGGTTATCCAAAATCGTCCAACAATTACCGACCGATTGCAATACTCTCTGCACTTTCAAAAATAATAAACAATAGACTAACAAACTATCTTGAATCTAATTCCCTATTATCACCCCAACAGTTTGGCTTTAGAAAAGGAAAATCAACAAAACACGCAGTTATGCAGCTGGTTAATGAAATAATTATTAATTTAAATAAACACAGGAAGGTGTTAGCTATCTTTATTGACTTGGCAAAAGCTTTTGATACCGTCCCGATCAGACTTTTACTACAAAAACTTGAAGCACTAGGCGTTAGGGGTATCCAACTGGAATTATTTCGATCTTATCTTACTGGGCGAACCCAAAATTAACACCCATTTTAGTGACGAGCTGCCAATCACCTATGGCGTCCCCCAAGGTAGCATCCTAGGTCCCACACTTTTTCTCGTTTTTATAAATGACTAGGTTGCAAAGTTGCAACCTAGTGATTCCGAGTGGTAAAATATTTGCATATGCCGATGACACCGCTTTTTTGTTTGATTCAATGTCTTGGGCTCAGCTTCAGATTATCGCTCAAGCGGGTTTCGACACTACCTATAGGTGGTTGCTTACGAATTGTTTAACGCTCAATACCTCAAAAACAAAACTAATAACATTTTCCTTACGTAACTCTTCTCAGCCATCTAGACCAATTTGTATCCGTGCACACTCTTGTAATAATCAAGTAAACTGTGATAATTGCCCTGAAATATCTTCTACTAATAGTATTAAATATTTAGGAGTTATATTGGATAGGAATTTTAACTTTAAAAACCATATTGATCATCTTTCTGGTAGGGTTCGTAAATTGATATATTTGTTCAAGCAACTAAGAGATGTTGCTAATGCTAAACTGATTAAAACAGTCTACATATCACTTTGCGAATCCATTATTACTTACTGTATTGGTGTGTGGGATGGAGCCGCAAAAACAATCATAAAGCCCTTGGAAGTAGCACAAAGAGCCATTCTTAAAGTTTCTACACGGCGTCCGATCTTGTTTCCTACTGTCCAGCTTTATATCCTCTGCAATGTCCTTACAGTAAGACAGCATTTCATATTAGACACGGTCTTACAGCAGCATAACACCTCTCTCAATTTCAACCAAGAGGCGAAATGACAAAGTTTGCACCATCCCCACCGCCAACTTCTCTATCACTAAACGTTTCTTTCCCTTTTTAGGCCCATACCTTTACAATAAATTTAATAAAGAGAAGCATATAAATGTTCTTAATTATTACGAATGCAAAAAAGTGATGTTAGCAACCCTTTTATACTTATCTTAATGATGACACAGAACATAATGTAAACACTAAAGCTTGAGTTTGTGGTACCTAATTGATTTATGTAGCTCAATAAAATAAAAAAAAAACACACACACACACGCACAGCTCAACAAAAAAAACACACACACACACACATACGGGCCCTCTAGTTTGTTTAGTTTATAAATTTTTGGTTTCTTAAATTTATAATTTTTTAAATTTCTTTTATTATTATTTTGCTTAAATTTTGTTCTTTCTTACTGTATAAGTCCACTCTTACCATATAAGTTCCCAACGCTGAGACTGGCTGTCCTTAATACAGGATATTTTCTTATCCTAGCTAGGAAGACAGTGTTTAATCTTTCACATACAATATTAAGTTTATATTTATGCTTTTTCTATGAAAATAATTCTATGTATTTTATTGTATGCTCTCATTTGGTAAATAAATGATTTTATTATTATCTATTACCTCGGAACTTAATTTCTGTAATCACCGTACTGGTTAAGGTCCCGTCCGCGTGGCGGTTTTTTTTCCGCGCAAAATAAGTTTCGCAATTGCGGAAAAAAGTCGCAGTCTCGTAAATCGCGTCTTTATCTCGCGCGATATTTTTTTGAAATTGCAGAAAAAAAATAGCAGTGTGGACGTGGCCTAAAGGATGATAAGAATATTGTATCTAATTGTAAAATATATTAGTATAGCGAGTATGTTTCCAAAATATTTTCAGTCTGCTAATGGTAATACTATGTTTTTTTTTACATTGCACTATCTGGGAAATAAATTAAATGTGTGCCTGAAAAAACATAATCTCATTGCAAATTCTATGATAATTAGAAGATAGTCTACGAAAATTAAATTGAGAATTAAAAAAACTAAAATTTAGCTGCGAGTTAATATGTGCGACAGAACCATAGTGTGCATTATAAAATGCAGCGTAGCAGGTGCGTGATGCTCTTCCGGAGGTCGTTTGGAGGAGAACTAGAAGTACAACCGTTGGCTAGGTAATGTAATGGTGGGTGATGTTCCCTAGCCGGAGCGCATCGACCCGGGGCGCGCGCGCGGCTACGACGTGCGCTCGGACGTGTGGTCGCTCGGCATCACGCTGATGGAGGTGGCGACCGGCGCCTTCCCCTACCCGCGCTGGGGCTCCGTGTTCGAGCAGCTGCAGGCCGTGGTGCAGGGCGAGCCGCCGCGCCTCGCGCCCGCCTCCTTCTCGCCCAGTATAGTCAACTTTGTGAACACTTGGTGAGTGCCCGCCCTCCACCCTCTACCTACCCTTTACCACAGAATACTAAATAAATAGTTACTACGTAACCTCTACTCTAGGTAGCAATGTGTATCACGTTATGGAAGTCGCGACCGGTATAGCCCTCTGGGTAATATCTCCCTGGTGGTCAAGCCTGAATCCAAATCTGTCATTTGTGTTATACATATTAACGCGTTTGTGTAGTTTGTGGGTGAATTATACATATATCATTGAATCAATTACTAATACTTATGATTTCGGAACTGAATTTAGGAATATTTAATTATTTATAACTTACAATCGTTTTTTTTTATCTTCCAGCCTTATCAAAGAAGAGATACAGCGGCCGAAGTACAACAAACTGCTAGAACACCCCTTTATTAAGGGAATCGAGACGAGCCGCGCGGACGTCGCCGCATACGTCAACGAGGTTCTAGATGCAATGGAAGAAAACGGAGTGAGTCCTTTTACAACTGACCAGCCTGCCACGGCCTGGGCCGAATAATGACTGCCGAGGCCTCGCCACACACGATGGCAGCTACTAAAATTGCTACCAAGTATAGAGAGTCAGTTTAACAAATATAATTTTAGTTTCTACGCTCTACTCTGCGACATCGGCAATGTCAGGTATAGTTTGGCTTGTTGGTAATCGCCGTAGATCTTTATTGCGTAATGAAGTCTGAATATAGTGCAATTACATCAAAATATTTGTCTAGACTATAAATACTGAACAGCGTCGGCTTTGATACTTAATTGGATAAGTATTTAAATAATAATTGGTTAATTACATAAAGCATCTATATAGCTTGTTTTGCTTTTTTGATATGTGCATATGGTTTGGTCAGAGTCTGAATATTTAAGCTGTTTTTATACCCTATATTTAATTATTATTATTTTATTATTATAACGTGGGTCCGGCTCTCAAGCTGGTGCCTCTGCCTAACCCTCCGGGGAATAAAAGGCGTGATATTATGTATGTATGTATGTTATGTATTTAATTATTATTTTTGTTTTTGTTTTTATTCGACAGGCCGGTTTTAATGTTCCGTAGTCAATAATGAACCGTTTTTTTCTTCACTAAGTCCGTCTGTCGAATTAATTTTTTTAGGAACTATTTCAGATACAGTATTGCAATTTTGCACATTAAATTTTTTCATGTTACCATTTTTTTATGAAGTACAATTAGTATCCACTGCTGGGCAAAGGCCTCCCTGTTAATCATCTAAGCATTCCGATCCTGTAACGAATCAAGATCATCCCGCCATCTCCTTTTTGGTCTTCTTCGTTCGCGTCTGCCACTAGGACCCACACGGATGCGATTATCGCCCACCGCCACCGGTCCAGCCAGGTCCATACGGCAGACGTGACGTGACGAGCCCACTACACTTAAAAAAAAAACCACATTTCCAGGGTAACAATTTTTTTTTACAAAAACAATATTATAACGCCACATATTGGAGAGTAGCACTGCACACCGATAGATGGCGCTGCAAAATACTACATTAAGCGTGGCTTGACACGTCGTGCTTGAATATTTTTTCCGGCCTGTATCTGATATAAAACCAAAACAATTAGGTATTTTTTACTGAATCACCTTTTTTCCAATCAATGTGATAAACTGACTCATCAATCAGTATTTGTTAAGCCATCCCGTTCATTTACTAGGAGATAGGGTCCAACTGGGCTCTTATTACTTGCACAATGGGTTTATATTATATTTAATAATCAAGTACAAAATAATGTTTGTTTTCTAAGAACACATTCATCTATATCTATAGGTACCAATAATAAAGAGGAAAGATTTCATTGTTTGTATGTTTGTTTGTATGTTTGCATCGAATATGCTCCGGAAATACTGAAACGATTTGAAAAATTCTTTCACTGTTGGGAAGCTACACTATCCCCAAATGTCATAGGCTAATATTAGATTTAAAAAAAATAGGGATTCTTACCTAAACTTAAATAATGTAACCCGAGGTGCATTTTTTTCCCGTTGTTTACCTAGTTTGACAGGTTGTTTGTTGTTGTTTATTTTTTATGCGCCTCTTCAGGACAGTCATAAGAACAAAGTGTATTGAGCCAAGTCTTTATTAAAATCTTATATCTACTATGGCGCAACGAAGTTAGCCGGGAATGCTCGTACTTACTATTTATTTTCACATAATAAGGTACCTTTGCGATTATTGTTTGTTGGTTGTCTATGACCAGGCGCGCACTAGCGGCTGGGCCGCGGCGGCCAGGTCGCAGCGGCCAGCGAGATACATACATTGGTATGAAATCGCTATGGATGGCGCGCACGTGGCAGCACGCACGCGCCCCTTGCGGCGCCACATACTATAGGGCGCGGCCACCAGCTCCGATTAGTTTGATTTTAAGGCAACTAAAGCTACAGAATTACTACTATTTAGTACTTAAAGGAAAAAATAAGTACTAGAGTACTTTTCGAGTTATTAGAGGTTTTTGGTGGCCGCGTTGGGAAGGATGCTTTGCAACGCGGTCACCTTCAGATTGAGACAAAATAGCAGCAAATATAAAATTTATGAATTAGAAATAAATCTACGAAAATAGTACTTCGCAATATATAAACTTTTGTTTCCCTGAATCTTGAAGAAACGGAAAATTAAGTAAATCCAAAAGTTATTACTAAATTATGGGTTTCTTTACTCGGGTGTGCATCGTTACCTACCATTCAAGTTTTGTACGACAGGGTTTTTCGTGTCAGTCACTAAAAACTTGGCTGGTAAAAACCATGTCGTGCAAAATCTGTACGGCAAAAACTAAACACCGACACACGACATAAATAAAGCACCGACCAACCAGAACGATGTATTTTAAATTGAGTCTATACGCATAAAAATGCCTATGTTGAGTCCGGAAGGTTTTGCACGACATGGTTTTTACTGTCCAAGTTTTTAGTTATAACACAAAAAACCATGTTGTACAAAAATTTGGCTGTGATAACTTGGATGGTAATGATGCACATCCGAGTAACCAAAACCTCTTATAACTCGAAAAGTACTCTAGTAGTATTTTTTTCCATTAAGTACTAAATAGTAGACATACTGTTGTATACTCCATAGAATTCTCATCTTCATATGACGCGTATTTACGAGATTCCTGGAAATAACCTCAAAGCCGCGCGCGGTAAAACTTGGATTTACTTAATTTTTAGTTTCTCCTAGATTCAGGGAAACAAAAGTTTGTTTATTGCGAAGTAGTTTTTGCGTAGATTTATTTCTAATTCATAAATTTTATATTTGCTGCTATTTTGTCTCAATCTGAAGGTGGCCGCGTTGCAAAGCATCCTTCCCAACGCGGCCACCAAAAACCGCTAATAACTCGAAAAGTACTCTAGTACTTATTTTTTCCTTTAAGTACTAAATAGTAGTAATTCTGTAGCATTAGTTGCCTTAAAATCAAACTAATCGGAGCTGGTGGCCGCGCCCTATAGTATGTGGCCCTTGCGGCCCCATTTAATTCGACCTGGCTGCCACGGCCCGGCCGCAAGTGCGCGCCTGGTCTTAGGCCTCGTTTAGGCGCAGGCGGCGCGTTGCGTCGTGCGGAGCGTGTTGCGATTAAATCAAACGTATAGCAATGTATGAGGACGTTTACGGAGACGCGCACAGGCGATTATTGGGCTTTGTTTGATATCTGGCGTCAGTCAATGCGTGCGCCGACGCGTTCTACACTTCTCTCACCGCATCGCGCTCTGCGCTGCGTCTCCTTGTACGATATCGAACATAGGCCTGTGTTGATTTTGAAGCGGCGACCGACGCGTCGCTTGACGCCCCGTCGTCGTCGCCCGCGTGACCAAGAGTAAAAACGCGTGACGCGCCGCACCACGCCCCGCACGACGCATCGCGCAACGCGCCGCGTGCCCCTTAAATGAGACCTAAGCCTAAACTAGTTCAAAAACTGTAAGTAAAAAAAAGTACTACATATTACAGCTTCAGATTAATTTTTTTCTCAAAAACTGGGTACCCATATTACAAAAGCAAAGTCCGAGGATTATTACGAGACGACGAAAACGCAAATTATGGTACATAACATACTCAGGTCATGCCTTGGCTATGCAAAAATATTCATATAGATAAACAATATTTTTATGTTAATATTTTGCAATTTCTGTTATAATTTGTTATAAGCATTCCAAGAAATTTAAATAATGTTTCAATGTTTCAATACAACTTGATTTAAAAAAAATATCTTTAAACAGCTTCTTTCTTCAATATCAATATCAATACATAGTATAAAATGAAGTCGCTTCCCGCGTCTGTCCCTATGTATGCTTAAATCTTTAAAACAACGCAACGGATTTTGATGCGGTTTTTTTTAATAGATAGAATGATACAAGAGGAAGGTTTATGAGTTTAAAACGTGCACAAGATAGGTTAGGCGGTACGAAGTTTGCCGGGTCCACTAGTTAAAGTTAAACGTATATTAAAAAAAAGAATTTATAATGAGAATATAAAATAAATAAATTATGAGAGTATGGTGTTTTAATTATACTATGTGAATTATAATAAACTAGTCGACCCGGCGAACTTCGTACCGCCTAACCTATTACTATTTTATGCATGTAATATACTTATAAACCTTCCTCTTGAATCACTATATCTATTTAAAAAAAACTCATCAAAATACGTTTCATATTTTTAAAGATATAAGCATACATAGGGACAGACGCGGGAAGCGACTTCATTTTATACTATGTATTGATTGATTATTTAATTAAAGTGGTAACTCTCGGTATGGCGCGAAATTCAATTTTTTTCACGTTTTTTTATTAATTATGGCGAAAGTATTCATTTCCTATAAAGTTTAAATGAATTCGCGTATGTAAAAAACAATCTCCCACATTGTAATACAACGTTTTTTGAAGACAGACCTACTGATTTTGTGTTTGAGGACATAAAGGCCAAAAATCAAGTTATGTCCTATAGTGATTCACATGATATACAATGCCAGGGTGGTCTAAAGTATTTTGTAAATACACAAAGGTATTACTAATGCATAGAACAAATATATTTATACCTTTTTACTTTATTTATGCTAGTATATCAGATAATGAAGGAAATCTAAATGTAGATATCCTGTAATTGTATATGTTAGAAATATCCCAATGTACTTGTAAGGTATGGGCAACTTGGAAGTACATTGCAATATTGGTACCTAACCAAATTGCAAGGAAAATCTTTAATGCTTTACATTGAATACTTGGAGACTTTAGGACAGTGTTAAACAAGTTCTGTCCCTAATGTAACAGTAGAAAAAGAAAGGGACAGGGCAGGGAAAGTTAACTCTGGCATTTAAGTTTGAAGTATTTAAAAAAAAAAGTTATTGGTGATCAGTTCAGTTGTATGTAAATAAATAGCTACTCCCAAGTGTTTTTGGTCATGCACCTGGCTACTAAGTATTGTTATTGTACATTTTGATCAGCTATTGTGAATGTGAACAGCTTCTAGTAAGTTAGTTTGGCTGTACGAGTTTATGCAAAGTAAGATAGAAAATAAAGAGATAATTTTATAAATTTGTATATACTGAAGGATAATAATTATGGTTAATGAATCATATACTTTAAAGTTAATGATTTTTTTAGACAACAGTACACTCATAGCTAAATAGAATAATATTATTCTAATCTCACTTGCACTAATGCTGTTTAGTTGTTAATTATTTCCATCTCAATTTTTATTTAAAACCACTATGTTCCCAGATGTTATTTGTAAGTAATAGAATGTTATGAAGAATACAATATGAAGTTTTTTTTATTTCTACAATAGTATTTTATTCTACACTCTTTAAATGCAATATTCAAATAAGTATTTACTTAAGAGGTGATATTAATTATGAAATAAATTTAATACCTAAGAATGTCTCACTCCAACACCTGTCCAATCTTTTGGCGATTTTTTATAACACCATGTTTTATAAAAAGTTTATATTTGGTACCATCTGAGAGTTGTGGTGTTAAGAACAGGGCATCTCGTATTCTAGGTGGCATTTGCAGAAGAGGTATCCATTCATCAGTGGAGACAATCCGGTCCCTCCTTTTCCCCCAATAATCCACATATGATATTTTGATGAAGTCATCTTTTTCACTAATGTAAATAAATCCAATTATATTTCTCAATGGTAGTGTGATTGCAGAGAATACTGCTCCAGCAGTCAAGCCTGAAGCATAGGATATAAGTTTAAATATTACATACAGTCAGCTGCTGGTGCTGACTCACTTAAATACACACTGCTACGATTGGCACTGAAATTGTTTGAGTTTTCTGTAGGCCGTACATTAAGCTGACTTAGTCATCATCATCAGCCTGTATCATCAAGAGCCCACGGCTGGACTTAGTCAGCTGCTCAAATTTTGCATAACGAAAAGCTATACCTACGAAAACATGGTTAGTGGATCGTTTTAGAAAATATTTTAAATCTGTATAAAGATACTATACTTTATACTTACTAACATAAGCTGTACTTAGAAAAACGTTATGCGGAATAATGTCCGCGATTTCGAGCACACCGGTTAAAGGTAAAGCAGCTGCAGAACCAATAAAATGGATTACTTTTAGGCGATTTACCAATGCAAAATATTTTATAAATGGAAAAGAATAAACAGTTTCAAATTTTTTATCAGTTTTTTTTAGTTTATCATCATGAATGTTTGATTTTAATATTTTAGGAAAAGGGTAGGTTAGCTTAGCTTTAATTGATTTTAAACGAATCATTGTATTTTTTACTAAAACTAAGTGAATTATAGGTTAGGCTAGCTAGAGTCATTGACATTTTGATTTGTTTTTTTTATTCTCTCCACAGCCACAGACTTAAGAGCCAGTTTACCGCGATGCTAGCGCCATTCAAAAAAAAAAAACTTATTTATAAACTAAGGCAAATCTGCTTGGCGGGAAACGTGAGGAAAATGTCGTGCTTTCGTTTTGTCAATTTGCTAAATTAGTTTTCCGTGGCTATTATTGTGCTATGTGTGGTGGAATTAGTGTAATAATGTGCCCTTTATGGAAAACTGTGTAGTGAAGTGAGAAATAAAGGTTGCTGCTCCCGAATAATTCTGATCGATGTCCCTCGAAGTAGTCGGTGTGAACATTGAAATGTGAGACCACCCTCACATTTCAATGGGTTAGGTTAGGATCCTAGGCTAAGAAAACAAAGAATTCAAATTAAACTACAGAAGACTTGAATACTAAGAAAAAAAACTACTGAAGACTTGGCTGTATGGACTGAGTTCCTAAAAAAAACTAAGGCAAATATAAAAAATGTGGCACAGTATGACACTAGATAATCTTTCTTAGTATTTTTTGAGCACAGTTAAGTATTAACTTAAAAGAACAAAATTATACACAGATTGTTGCTAAAAGTGGCCACTTTCTTTGGTCTTTAATTCAAAAGCAAACTCAAATCCGTTGCGTGCCGTGCGAACATAACAATATACACGTACAGTGGCGGACACGATCGGCGTAACACTTCCGGTTTTTCTGTATTGCAAAATAGCTCTTATTCTTTGGTTTTACAGTCTAGGGCTGACGAAACCATAGACAAATCTGTTACGGCCTCCTAGTCCTTGACTGTACACGGAAACTTTTTGTAGATAACGCTCTATATGTTCGACCCATAAGAAACAAGTGAAATACAATAACAAGACATTTTTTGTGTTATTTAACAGTGTATTGTATTGTATCGTATGAAACGTAGAATAAAACATAGTTTCAAGAAGAAATTATTGAATGAGAAGGCTTTTTACGTGTCAAAAACGCAAGTAAACAATGGGTAAACTTTAGTTAATGTTAGCAAGGACTATTTGCTTGTCATTATCTCAAGTTTACATTTAATTACTAAGGTATATGGACACAAATTCATACGAATGAACCATTTTAAATGACTTTTGCATGTAAAACTAAATATAACCTTAAAAACAGTCAAAGGTCATTTCATGATGGGTTAGAAACCCTTGTGCAAGGACTGCAGATCCACTAAACAGCGCTAAGATATAAAATTAGGAACAAACCTGTAGTAAAACTAATACTTCTGTAGTTGAAATCTTCAAAATATCGAAAACATAACCTCGATCCGTTCGGTTTATTTGAAGTTCTTTAACCTCATAGCTTCCTAGCCGGGAATTGTTAGGAAACATAAGATTTTCATTTTCCTTACACCCAGCAGCTACATAGTGAGTTCTTTTGATAAATAATTGGACTACCAATGCAAATCACATTCAAAACTTTGTTTGTTATGGGTCGACCGTACAAACGACACTAGCGGGACAAATTGGCAGTTTTCTTCCTTCTTCATTACACAGTTTTTCAGGGCAGGTATTGAAACAAAGCCCATTCGGAAATGTTTTCATTAAATGTTACATATGAGGTTACATACCATACATAGCTTCTGTGTATGTCTTTTGCAGAGAGATGAGAGCTACGCTGAGGCTACGCTACATCATATGTTTTTTAGTATGTAGTATTTTATTTTTTCTTCACCCCCACGCGTGATCCCCACATAGACGTTATTTTGCGAGCTACTTTGCGAGGCTGATCTCACATTTCATGTGAATATTGAAATGTGAGACAGAAAAAACTCGCATTTCGATCAGAGTCAGTTGTTTGAAAGTTCATTATTTTATCACACTTAATCTAACTACTTACTACATTAAGTTTAAAAAGATAATTTGGCTGTATGGACTATGCTTCTTTACCTTTCCAAAATGGGCGAATAAAAAAACAACAATCTAACCTAAAAACTTACGCATTGTTGAATTAAAAACAAATTTTACATTATATTTAATAGAAATATACCAGAATTATAATTAATAAACTATTTTGTACATTAATTTATAATTAAAATGGCGAGTCAATTAAAAGAGATGTAAGAATATTCTAATTTATAACCATTTTTACCAAAGGATGTGATTGTTTACGCTCCTAATACAATTTTGTTGTTGATTTTAGATATGAGAAGACTGCAGAATATACAGCTTTCTATAAGGGTGGAGATATTCAGTGGACGACTGACGGCGCGCACCTGCTGTGCCATTGCGACGATGTCATCCAGGTCGTCGACGTGAACACATCTTCTACTGTCCTCGTCATTGGTGAAAACGAGGACGCCGAGAATGACAACATCTATACATTTAGCCTCTCCCACAACAATGAAACCATAATATCTGCGCATAGAAGTGGTTTAATGAAGCTGTGGGACAGAATTACTGGTAAACAGCTAAAGATATGGAGATCCGGACACAAGGGACCTGTGGCATGTCTAGCGTTTGACGCATCAGATGAAAACCTTGCCTCTGGTGGCTCAGATGGCAATGTGAGACTCTGGGATCTCAATCATAATACCTGCACAAGTAGTCTCCGAGGAGCTACGGGTGTATTCACAGTACTCAAGTACCACCCTGATACTACTAAGGAACTAGTCTTTGGAGCAGCAGATGACACCAAAATAAGATCATGGCATTCTAAAACTGGTAAGGAACACATGGTTTACTCTGGACATTTTAGTAAAGTTACCTCGCTACAATTTACATTAGATGGTGAACACATGGTCAGCTCTGGTAGGGATAGAGTCCTGATTCTTTGGGCCCTGAATGAAGGCAAAGCACTTCGCACTTTGCCAGTGTACGAAAGTATTGAAAGCATAATTATTTTACCACCAACATTTAAAATTCCAAATTTTAAGAAAAAACTAGAAACAGAAGGCATATTTGTGGCTTGTGCAGGAGAGAAGGGAGTAGTGAAAGTCTGGAACATTCAAATGAGTAAACTCATGTATGAACAGAACAACAGCTTTGTGTCTCCTGCAACAGAGGAAGGTGGTTTAGCTATTACATCTTTACTATTTAATGTAGCGCGGAATGTTTTATCTGTAGTGACTGCTGACCACAATATTATTATTCATGATTTGGAAACATTCAATTGTAAGAAACAAATTATTGGTTTTACTGATGAAGTGCTTGATGTTTTATTTGTTGGAAGTGATGAAACTGGCATAGTTGTAGCCACAAACAGCCCTGATTTGAAATACTACATTTTAGACAGCATGAATTGTCAGATTGTGAAAGGCCACACTGATATTGTTTTAGCTCTGGCAGGTTTTCCCACAAAGCAGAACATGTTTGTGTCTTCTGGAAAAGACAACACTGTGAGGCTTTGGGTTCAAAATGAGGGCAATAGTATTCTGTGTGTGGGTGTCGGAACAAGGCACACTGCATCAGTAGGTTCGGTCTTCACATCGCAAGCTTCAAATAATTTCTTTGCTTCTGTAAGTCAAGACAATTGCTTAAAGGTTTGGAATGTGCCAAAGCAGCTTGAAGAAATTGATCAAAAGATTAAGACAAGCCACACTGAGGTAGCTCACCAGAGTGATATTAACTGTGTCACAATATCACCCAATGATAAAATGATTGCCACTGGTTCCCAAGATAAAACTGCAAAAATTTGGTCTGAAGACCTGACTCTCTTGGGTATTTTGAAAGGCCACAGAAGAGGTGTCTGGTGTGTAAGGTTTTCTCCAGTAGACCAAGTGATTCTATCATGTTCAGCTGATTCTACCGTCAAGCTGTGGTCTATCGCAGATCTTAGCTGCTTGAAGACATTTGAGGGACATGAAAGTTCAGTCCTAAAAGTAGAATTTTTGAGCAGAGGACAACAATTTGTGTCAAGCGGCGCAGATGGTCTTGTAAAGCTGTGGAGTATTAAAACATCAGAATGTAGAATTTCGTTAGATAACCATGATGGTAAAGTTTGGTCTCTAGCAGTTAACAAAGATGAGTCTCTCATCATCACAGGAGGGTCAGACTCGAAGCTGGTTAAGTGGAAGGATGTTACTATGGAAAATAAGGAAAAGAAAGCAAAGGAAAGGGAAGAGATAATTTTACAGGAACAAGAGCTGATGAATTTACTTCATGACAAGAAGATGGTGAAAGCCCTTAAACTGGCATTGCGCCTGGAACGACCAATGCAAGTTTTGAAAATAGTAAACGAAATTCTAAAGTCTGGGAATGAAAAACTTTGTGAGACATTAAAAGAAATCAACCACACTCAAAAAGAAAGCCTGCTGAAATTCGCGGCTGAGTGGAATACAAACAACAGGCACTGCCATGCTGCGCAGCTAGTCCTCAGTGCGCTAGCCCCGGAGCTCATCTCAGGAACGCTTCGGGTTTCCGGGCTCGCCAGTTTCATAGAAGGAGCACTGCCTTACAGCGAACGGCATTTTGAAAGGCTGACAAATCTACTGCAAGACCTCAATTTTATAACATACACTGTGAACAGTATGCAACCTCATGCAGCCTATCAATAAACATGCCATACTGAACTAATATTGTTTCTATTAATTTAATTAGTTACATTTACGTATTTATAGGCTTTGTAGGGTTCCGTGGTCAAACAAGGAGCCCTTAGAGTCAGGGCACATTTTATACCAATGTTTATGTCGTAGGAAGATTTGATAATATTTTTTTTTGCGAAAAAAATATCAATGATACTATAGTTTTTTTTTTTTTTGCAAAAAACAGCTTTTTCCTGATTATGATTAAAAAAAATCTGATATAAAATAATCCTAGTTTTTGCAAAATCCCTATACCACAATATCTCGCTGGACGTTGCGACCTGGCCGCTGCGGCCAAGCCGCTCGTGCGCGCTTAGGTTTTGCTGAATCACATTGCTGTCGCCTTATTTTTTTACGAAATACATATTAAAGTTATATTTTTGACACACCCTTAATAGGGCACTTACTACTTGTAGAATTATCTCGACATTCCAACAGAAAAAAAAAAAACATTTTAAATTTCTGGCACCATCTTAGCTTAATAATCGCGCTAGTGAGTAAAAAGTTTTGCTACTCACTGTATAGACAACGCTACCACAGTGTAATAAAGAGCTAGCGCTACGGAACCCCACATTTAGCGTGGCTTGTTTGACAGGCACTTGTCTGCTGATGTGCTCCTTATAACTAAGTAGCTTCTATAGTATTTTTGTTAGATTTTAGTGCTATAAATTACCTAGCGCCAGCTTAGATGTACAAATATTTATGTTGCTACGTAGACAGATTAATTAGTTACCGACCGACGTGTAAGGCAAAACATACTACCTAATCTTTGACGCAACTATGGCTGGCCAAACAATGCTATCGATCTGTGTGTTAATTTGCTCGTTCTGTATGTAAAAGCTCAAAGGATAGCGTTTGCGCCCGCGCAGTCTTTAACTGCTTGGAGCGCAGGCAGCTTACAGTAGTTGTCAATACCGTGCGCGCAGAGGTTGTAGCGCGCAGTCGCACGCGCCGGGGATATACTTACGTTTTTCGCGAAATCTAGTCACAAACTAATAATGAACTTCAACACCTTTTTAATTTGTTTAGTGATATATATTTTTAATAATTATGCCAACGGACAAAAGACGAAGTAAGTTAATTTCTTATTAAATTAAGGTTTATGATGTTTTCTTTTGGTAATTGGTTTGATAATGCTTCCACAAAGCGCCCCTATTGGTCTTAAATACTGTTTCACTTAATAATTGATCTAATGTTGGAAATTTCTATTAAATTATTTTTTTAACTAAGTAAATTCTTTAAACTAATGAAATTTGTTTAGGAATTTTAAATAAAAAAGAGAGCAACTGTTTAGTCTCGCCATGATTTCATTAATACTTATTATAGTTATACTATACTTAAGTACCGCCCTTTTGAAATTGTTTGATCGATAACGAGAGTTTAAGTTTACCGCGATGCTAAAGCCATTCGCGAAAAAAATAAATATCTTCTAAACTAAGGCAAATATCAAAAATGTGGCACAGTATGACACTAGATAATGTAGCCTAGTATTTTTAGGGCACAGTGGTATAGCTTTGTTAAAGACCAAAGAAGGCTACAAAGTGTTGCTAAGACTTTAAGCAACAATCTGTGTATAATTTTGTTCTTTTAAGTTAGGACTACTTTACTGTACTTAAAAAATACTAGGCTACATTATTTAGTGTCATACTGTGCCACATTTTTGATATTTGGCTTAGTTTAGAAGATATAATTTTTTTTCCAGAATGGCGCTAAACTGGCTCTTAATTGTAAATTTAAGCTAATCTCCGCACATGCCATCCTCACTTCACTCTTTCTTTAGATTTATTAATTCAATACACAGAAAGAAATAAGAAATGATCGTCATTATCACTAAATGCTAAAATTTCAAGGCAATTCATCTTTCCTGCACTTGTTTTAATGCCTCAACTTAAACGTAATGATCATGATGTTATTATTGTAGGTATGTAAGTGTATGTATTAAGTATAAAAAATAATGTATAGAAAAGGTTTTCTTTTTAATTCACCAAATACGTGCTATTTTTTCAAAGAAAATAAAAGATGACCATCATCCAAGCCGGCTGGAAAACAATCGTTTTGTTGATCATTAATCGGCCCGCCGAGACACGGAAGAGCACGGCACCCATTTTTTCTGATTCGCATAAGGTCTTCGTAGATCGAGAAGGCTATTGATCGAACGGAGTTTTAAACAATGGGTCGTCGCGATTGTCTCAGACCATTGATGCCATGGTGATGGCCTTTTGCTGCGCAAATATACTTCTTTACTGATCAGTAGCACTTTTTATAGTAAAGTAAATTATCAATTATTACTTAATACTTTATGATCTATATTTAAATAATCATACGTATTGCGTATTAAGCAACCGATAATTTTGTTGACAATACCTGCCTAGGTAGTTATATAATTAAAAAGACAATATAACAAACAGTTTAGAACTAAACAGGTAACTAAGCTGAGTCAAACTGCAAAGAAAAAACGGAAAATGGGATTCCTAAAAAAAGTTACCGTTGTATGGACCGTGAAGGAAAACCATTAATCTAAATTAAAGCCGAAATTAGGCATTTTAGACGCTAGCAAGTCATTCTTCTCTGTTATTTTTAATAATAGTATTATTTCTGAATTTGTCAATTTAGGTACCTACCGTATTTGTCAATTTAGCGGCCTCCGTAGCTCAGTAGCGTAGAGCGTTGCGCCACGGCACGGAAGGTTGTGGGTTCGATCCCCGCAGAAAACACCACATATTGATTTCTCACAAAAATCACGTTGTGGTTGTTTTCGGTTGGATAGGACATTGCAGGCTTGAATCACCTAATTGTCCGAAAAGTAAGATGATTCCGTGCTTCGGAAGGCACGTTAAGCCGTTGGTCCCGGCTGCAGTTAGTGGTCGTTATAACCGCGGCGACAAGCTGGCCCCTTGTCACGTTGGTAATAAAGCATAAACTCGGCTAAACATGGGTCCGGCTCTCAAGCTGGTGCCTCTGCCTAACCCTCCACGTCGAAACACTCAAGGATGTCGATTTTTCATTCTCACTAAAAAAGTCCCGTAATTCCCGTTCCCGTGGGAATTTTGTGATTTCCTTTCTTTCAACACTCTTTCATTTACAGAGGAACCTGTACACCAAATTTCACGTCGATACACTCAATAATGTCGATTTTTCATACTAACTAAAAGTCCCGTAATTCCCGTTCCTGAGGGAATTTCGGGAAATCCTTTCTTAGCGGATGCCTACGTCATAACATCTACCTGCATGCCAAATTTCAGCTCAATCCGTCCAGTAGTTTGGGCTGTGCGTTGATAGATCACTATGTCAGTCAGTCACATTTGAATTTTATATATATAGACTAGTCAATCGATTATTATCTTACTAGGCGAACATTGTACCGCCTTACCTTTTCCTTTGTTGTGCATGTATTATATAAACCATCTTATTGAATCACTCTATATCTTTAAAAAAAACGGATCTAAATCCGTTGCATAGTTAAAAGGATATAATCAAGCACACAGGGACAGACGCGGGAAGCGACTTGCGCTTTATATTTGTTTGAAGTATGGAGTAATCAAAATAATATATTTTACTGCTCATCGTAAATACCTACTTTGTTAGTTGACTATGTTTTTAATTAATTATTTCAATGCAATTATCCGATGAACGGAGGAAGCAGAAAGTTGGCTTTTTGCTTAATTTTTTTAACTCTTTCAAGGTGTTAGATGCGGTACTTAAGTAGTCCCAGTAACGTGATAACTAAGTGATAGTTAATGGGCAGGTGAAAAAAATTATTAGTTTCGACTAGGTTTAGACCCACCACATTAAATAAGTGTGATCTTTTAAGTCACGCGTATACAGTGTCAGTATAATTTTGTTACAAAACCTACGAATAATACTAAGAATATTAATAGTATTATTATTGAACATTATAGCGTTTTTTTAGTTAGCATGCATGCGTATAGAGCTTTAACACACCACACACATCAATTGAGTGTCAACGGTATCTAAGATCGACATTCTTCAATAGAAAACTTATTTTAAACAATATTTAGTTAGGTTGTAGACAATTCTTCATATCATAGTAAAACGGCAATAGTTTTTTTATGTAGGTATTATAGTTATTTTATTGATAAGTAACCTACTTATTAGCCTTGAGTGAGAGTCTACAATTAGGTCCCTACTTAACTAGAATTATACCTATGTGCAAAATTTAAATTTATTAGCGTCGTTAGTAATTAAGTAAGTAAGTAATTAAGTATGTATTTATTTAGTATAACATAAGTGCAGCCATTATTTTTCTATGTTTTAAACGCAAAGTACGTAAATTAATTAAAATTTATCGAAGCAAGTTGTTGCTGCAACTGGAAAATCTACTCTACATAGTGTGCCTACTCGACTTGACGTTACTTGATAAAGCGCACCCGGTATGTAAATAGCAGGTAAACTTGAACTTAGCCTTCACGATTGATATTAAGCACGTTAGCATGTGCAATGTGCATTACATAGTAGATTGTGCAACATATATGGATTTAAATAAAACTGCCGTCTGAAGTACTTAGTTTTTAAATTAATTATAGGTAAAACAATAGGAAGGTGCACTCTATCCATGTAAGTAGTATATTTATAAATTTACAAAAATAATTTGTTAGATACCTACAGTAAATTTAACCACAAAGTCGCTGTCTGCTATGTTAATCAGCTGTATTTTGCAGAAACAAGTCAATCAATATTTATAAAACTCTTCCGTTACTGACTGACTGACTAACTGACTGACTGACAACGCAGAGCCGAAACTACTGGGCGTAGAAAGCTGAAAATTGGCACGTGGGTTCCTTGGGGAGTGTAGGTGAGCACTAATAAGGGATTTCCCGAAATTCCCACGGGAACGGGAAAAAACGGGATTTTTGTGTTTATGAGAAATCTGCGCGAGTGAAACCGCGGGGCAGCCTCTAGTACCTAATAAAATTTTACCAAGTCCCGGGTCCGATTCTCTGCCAGGCAAAAATTAGGCCTGAATTTAAGTGTTTTGTCTATTGTATGTATTTTAAGCACCATTATTATCCTAGGGGTTTTTAAATGGGATGCGCTAATTTGGTTGATTGGCAAACGCTGTTCGATCGATGCAAAGCCAGTGGAGGAGATAGACAATGTTTTTAAGTCACATGACTGGCGAAGGTTGTGCCGCCGCCGTCGTCGCCGCCGCTGCTCGTCGAGCCTCCGATTCACGATCGACCCAAGCATGCGATAAAGCATAAACCGCCACGCTATTATTTTAACTTAAGAATCAACAAATTTCAAAATCTCGTCTAATTGTCTCGTTTATTACATACCGACCAATAACATCTTTCGTGTGCGTATTTAGATATGCATACATTTTATAAAACACATTCACTGCGATATCATTATGATGCAGATCAGTTCGTGAGCTGGCTCTATCTTCACTGTACAAGAAGGACGTACCGCGAAAATTTCTTATACTTGCTATGCTTGCGCACGTTTCTACATTTAAAACAACTTTTAAACTCACCTAAGTAAGTACCAACATATAATTTAAAACAAAAACTAGGTTGCTGCCAGATTGTAAACCTAAATAACTACGAATCTACGTATTAAAGTGTAAGCAATAAAATAGCATAAGCTCAATTGGTATAACAAAACAAAGGTAAGTACTTACTTAGTTATTTTTTTATAACTGCATTAATTGCACAAACAGCAAATCTCAATATCATTCTTAGAATAGAAAGTTCAAGATGATGGTTTAGCCTTTTTTTTTTTTTAGGCGGGGAAACTCCTAACGAGTACCCTGCAACCCCGGGGGGAGTCGCAGGGTTATGTGGGGTTCGCACCCACTAAAACCCCGCCGGTGTCCATCTCGGCTGTTGGCAAGGGGGTCACGGGTGATCTTTCGATCGTTATGTTCAACTCCGCGACCCCCTCCAGCACTGGCTGTTTAGCCTCTTCACGGGGGGACAAGTGTTGGTAGTCCCCCCTGAGCGCGGATGGCTCTTCCTACGCTCGACGACGGAATCGGGACACCGCGTTCCGCCGTCCTTCTTGGGGCCGTTATATGACTACACGAGGCCCCCGCCTCGTGCACCCAACGACCCCGGGGTCCCCTCTTAGTCGCCTCTTACGACAGGCAGGGGATACCTCAGTCCTATTCTTCGGCCCGGTACTGCAGGGCGTATGATGGTTTAGCCTTGACTATATGCCGATGGTGATATTCCTTATAAACAAAAAATTGCAATAAGACTTTAGGTTTGATATAAGGACCAATTACTTACATACATATACCTACTTACATCATAAGTTTAAACACGACGCGTCCGTTCGTGACTTGCATGTTAGTTGATTAATTTCTACTGATACCTACTAATTTTTACTGCATGTTTACCAAATAATTAAGTAAGTATGACATATTAATTATAAAATAATTTAAATTTAAAACCAACTTGTGTATTTTTAAAGGGAAATCCTAGTTCCTGCGACTGCCTTAAATATTAATAAACGAATAAATATAAATAGATTACCTATCACAATGTGCGTGGCACAATACCTATGTATAAATTGTGCCATTAACGCACATTGTAGTTAGTAATCATACACAATTGAATCTTGTGTATCAGTAAAGCAATTATTTACACGCTTTAGTAGGAAGCTGTAGCAGTTGTCATTCTATAAACAAGTATACGAAATAAAACAAACGAATTAAAAATTACAATAAACCTACAAACATATAGTATGCTAACATGTGAGAATATATTATATAAAGAGACTATACGAACTTACTTTGTGGTTGTTATACATTAACCCTGTTATTCATAAAAAGTAAAAGCGCATTTTAATGATTTGAACAGCAGAACAGGCCGTGATCACTGCGCATTTTGGCGCATGGGGACGGAGGGTATAGACTATACTTCGGGTGCTTCCCTGTTCCTCTATGACATATGCAGTGGTGGTCACTGGGGTTTTAGTCGGAGCGAGTCCGACATAACCTACGTCTCTCCCCCGAGCGACGAGATACCCATAACGGGTTTCCCCTCGAGAAAAAAAAGGACTACGAAGCAATAAGTCGCGAAAAAGAATGTTATCGTAATTCGCTACAATGTTAACAATCTATCTGTCAGGTCGTTCGCAAGTTGTCAGCCTCCTGAAACAGAATGGAACCATGCAATTCTCAGCTACTCGGCAACTATCCAGAGGCGTACCGCAAGGCTCAATCCTAGGACCACTACTTTTTATTCTTTATAGCGCTGATATTACTAGACATATTAATAAATGCAAATACCACCTTTACGCTGATGACGTGCAGCTGTATTTTTCCACAAAACTGGACAACGTCGCTTCAGCAGTTCATTCACTTAACGAAGACTTAAATAATATAGCGCTCTGGTCTGAAAAGAATTGCTTAGTACTAAATCCGACCAAATCCAAATACATGGTTCTGGGGACAAAAAATCGTATCCATAATACGGTGCAAGCCCTTTCTGTCAATGATATATCTATCATGGGTGAACCAGTAGAGCGGGTGGTAGAAGCTAAAAATCTCGGTCTGCTTATGGACGGAGAACTGCACTTCGAGAACCATATTGTCAGCGTTGTCAGCAATTGCTTTTACCGCCTCAAGATTCTTTATAGTATTCGAGATTACCTGAGAACTGATTTGCGTGTCAGTCTTTGTGAATCTCTCGTACTATCTAGACTAAACTATTGTGATGTCGTCTATGGCGGATGTATACTTGGCAGAACAAAGGGGTTAATACAGCGTGTGCAAAACGCATGTGCACGGTTTTGCTTTAAAGTCCCTCCCAGATCTCATATCACTCCGTTCTTGAACGACGCAAATCTGCTTAAAATGGACTCCCGACGACAGCTTCACCTTGCCACACTTATGTTTGGAGTTGTGCGCAACAGATTGCCGTCTTACCTACACAAAAAGCTTGAGTGGTCATCGAGAAAGCGTTATGTGCACATCGACAGAGCCCTTATCCCAGCACATCGCACAGCAACTTTTCGTGGAAGTTTCAGATTTGCGGCGTCCAAGTGCTGGAATGATATTCCTCCCCCAATCCGTGAAGCGACAAGTAGAAACACCTTTGGGCGCAAGCTCAAGGTTTACCTGTTTGCTCAGCAGATTAAATCCTCCTCGTGACATTATCCTCGCCGCTATCCATGGTCCTCTCCTTTCCATTTCATTCTTATCCTCTCCAACTCTCCTAGACTACACTGACTCCGGAAATCGCTGTCTTTATTCATTTTTTCTTGTTACCTATATGGTTTTTATTTTTGATAATATTGTTTCTTTTTTTTCTTTTTTTTTAATATTTTATTTATTTTTGTTTGTTGGTGACAACATTTATTTTGCGCAAATAAGTAACGCACCCCATGGACGCTCGTGAACACTACCGGCACTGACTGAAAACCAGCGCTTTGGGTTCACACCCATAGAAAATGCTGAGGCAGTGCCCTTTGCAACAGTGGCATAAAATTACGTTTTTTTTTTGTATTTTTTTTGTCTGTGTTGTTGTTAATTGTGTGTCACTGTTTGGCAATAAACGCTTTTCTTTCTTTTCTTTCAATATTATTAAAATAAGAGCTTTCCCGGCTTACTTCGTTACGCCATAGAATATAAGATACTACAAAAGACTTGGCTCTATAGACAATGTTCTTTTGACTGCCCAGAATGGCCGAATAAAAAAAACAACAACAACAAACCACCTGTCAAAATATGTAAACAACGGAAAAAATATTGCACCTTGGGTTACATTATTTGAGTTTAGGTAAGGATCCCTATTTTTTTTGAAAATCTAATATAGCCTATGACACACATGTTAATGCCCAGCTAGCACACTAGTGGAAATTGCAGCCTAAATTGTTACTTTAGGTGGTTTAAGAGTAATTTAAGGGTTCTAGTGGCAGACTAAAGTTGCATAACAGCTTCCATAAGCGTCTATAGCTGCAAAAGTTACTAAGAGTGGCAAAAGTTCAACCCAGTATTACCTTAACCTGTATAATAGTTCGTTTTAGAACTCTTTTGCCACTACAGTCTCTAGAACAGAGTTAAGCAATACTTTTTAACGCTTACGGTTGCATATGAGTTGCTACTGGAGCTCTTATACGCCTGTAAACTTTATAAAAGAAATAACTGTAGCCTGTAGTAACAAAATCCACTACAGAGCTACTGCTAGTAATATAAGGGTAATAAATATATTACTGTAAGCTCTATATAAGAAGCAAGGACTACTATAAGTAATGCAATAGTAATAAAATGTTCCTTTGAGCAGCCTACGTTATTCGCAATTTTTGTTCTAAATAAAGAAAAATGTGCGAGGGTTCCGTCGGTATAATAAATTTTAATACCAGTTGGAGATAAAATATTAAAGACAGGTGTCAGGTTCAAAGTATCCAATGTTTGTTTTGTGTTTCTGAGCAAAATAATTACTCATTTCTTTCCCAATCCACTAAGCAGTTTAGGCGTGAAAGCGTAACAAACATACAAAATAGTTTTTTTTTATATAGCCTCTTTAGTATTCTACTGCTGCGCAGACCTCCCTCGCTTGCTTCCAGTGGTGTCTCATTGCAGTCTCCGGACACTCAGTTCCTAACATACATACTTATTCACTTTTGCAATTATAAAAAGTATTTTTTTTTGTTAGATTTCTTAAAACTAATATTTACTATTTCCAATTATCTTCAAGGATACCTGATCTTTATTGTAACTTTGGTTGAATAAGTAAAGTGTTTTAAAACTAGAAAATACTTAGCATTGCTGTAGCTCTATGCCGTAAATATAATTTTTATTTGTTCTTATACTTGGCAATGGCAGAATCAAGGATCCCTAAAACACTTACTCAAATAATTTAGACTCGGAAAAGGGGATCACTTTTAAGAATATTAGTAACAGAAGAGTAATAAAAATCACTCTAAGGCGTAAACAGGGAGAACTTAGCACTTTGAGTTCTGCAAGAGTGCTATTAGAGAGAATTTTGCAGGCTTAGGTTGTATTTTGTAGACGCCATTTTATTTTAAAAAATTTAGGTTTTTTTAATTGACTTTGAGGTTATATACAATATATCGATGTACAATTTTACGTATTTCTTACAAAAAATGGATTGATATAGCATTATTAGCTCACAGGCATATTACATGCAATGATTTGGGAATGTTTTTAATTAAAATTTGTAGATAAAACAGAAAATATTTTACATTATAATTGTTTTTACTTTGCATTCTGATGTAATTACGGAAGCGCGACAAAATTACTCAAAAAATTATCATTAACATTCACAGAAAACTTGTCTGCGTTTAAAAATTTGCTTTTATACGAACTGTAAAACCTAATAACACCATCTTACTTACTAAATATTAAATTAATGGCCGCCGATATCCGATGAGCATCCATGGAATTTTAAAACTTGTATTACTTGTGAATCTGTTTGTCACAAAAACCAAACACTTCGCGTAAATTATTTATCATTCATTCACAGTTCGTTCAATCTCATTCACAAGAAAGTGCTAGAGGAGCGCTATAAGAGAGTTAATGGTTTGTTGCAGCCTTAGTAGCACCTCTGTGCCACCGTTATAGAGCTTCAATAGCACTCATAGTTGCATAAAATTGTGCCCAAATTGCTGCATAAGGGTTGCATAAGGGTTCCAGAGCACGCTATAGCGCTTAAGTCTATTACTATAAGTAATAATCGGACATGCTCCAAAGCTCTTATGCAACCAAATGTGCTGCTTGGGTGTACTTAGCTTCCTACCAGTGAAATAATTTTTCAAATCGGTTCAGTATTTCCGGAGCCTATTCGTTACAAACAAACAAACAAACAAACAAATCTTTCCTTTTTATAATATTGGTATAGATAATTAATTATTACCTATAAATTATGCTAGACTTGCTCCTTACCAAAGTCAGTTACTGACCTAATTTTATTACTTGCAATTAAAGTAAAGTAAGTACTTACTTAGGTACCTAGTTACTTATTTGCACAAGAAAGTTACACACTGGTTACACAGTAGTCTAAATGATAAAGCAAAGCAGAGTAATTTTCTCGCTAAAGCCAGTAAATATAAAATAAACCATACAGATAAATAATGCGTCATTTTATTGTCACATGAATTAGATTGAGTTTCGAGAGGAGTATACTTGTTTACTTGTTTTATAATTTAATTAAAATAAAACACGACACAAAAAAGTGACTCATATTGCAGTTAATTTCGAACTTACTTACAACGACGCCGTGACGCGGCATCACGCGTTAGATATATAAAAATTATAAAACTCCTTAGGCTTGCACGGGGCGAAACTAGCGCCACTCCCGATAAATAATTAATATCTTCTAAACGATGGCCGATATAAAAAAAATGCGTCTTTGACTGCCTAGATATTCTTGCTAATAATGTTTAAGGCCCTGTTGTATACGTTTGAGGTTTAAAATCTAAGAAATAAACCGTGTGTTGCCTAAAGTGGCCACATTAGTTTCATAAAAGAATATTGATAAGACCATTATCCTAAAAGCTACACAACAAAGCCTTAAAAATTTTAAGCAAGATTATCTAGGGCGTCAAAGAAGTATATTTTTGATTTCGACCATGGTTTAAAAGAATTTAATTATTTATCGAAGTGGCGCTAGTATCGCACCATTTCGCCCCTTAAATAGAAATACGCTATTTAATATTTTGTCAGTTTGTGTTCTACAAAATCATTTTGAGGAGCCAATGGCCCATACGTTCTAGGACTACCGATCATTTAAAACTTTTTAATTTTACTTAAATCAGTAAACCTACTTATACCTACCTACCTACGCGATAACAGCGGCTCGGTTCTTGCTTATGTCGTACTAAGATTTGATTTGATTTGATTAGTTTTTTTTGCAAAAAAAACTAGGAATTTTGCGAAAACTCGGATAATTTGATAATAGGATAACCTTTTTTTCAATCATCCTGACAACAAGTAGGTTTTTTGCAAAAAAAATTGATTGGAAAAAATTTTATCGTTAAGTAGGTAATATCAAATTATCCGGGTTTCACAAAATCCCTAGTTTTTTTTTGCAAAAACCTAATTATTAAATCTTCCTACGACACATACAAGAACGCGCTTTCAGTTTATATAAGGTTTTAAGATATACGTATATATACAGAGAACGAGCGGCTTAGTCGCTTTAATCTGAGAGTAAATCTTGATAGCGCATGCTAATTAGTTCATAATGTTATCATGAAGATCAAATATTGGCGTTGCTATCGTCAGACTGGCCCCTACGACCTTGCTACTCTACTCCATAGAATAGCATTCAATACATCTGAAAAATTTTAGCTTTGCTCAACTGTTTAAACTGCAATAAAAACTAAAACAGGGTGATAAGGGTAATCCGAGCAAACTATAAGCTTACGTTCTTTGAGGAAAAAACACGAGATCTTGCACATAACTAAGTAGGTGTGAACCTCAGATCAGTACCGAAACAAAACATACCTTATAGCTCAATATAAGTATATATATCCATCTAGCTAGTTTATAAGGAAGCGTTTAATTGTTGATCGATGTCCTGTCCACTATTATTATACCTAGTAGGTTGATTATTCTATTAGATACGAATCTTTGATCAGGTTTTTGTATACAACATACCTACATAATACATTTAAGTATATTAGCAGTGACACTTGTTTGCGAAAAGGATAAGCCTCATGGAAAAGTCTTCCAAAAATCCATACGTGCAAATGCCGGCCGGATTGTCCAACATGTGACATTGTGACAATAAGTACTCGGGCTAGTATACTTAGTATGTCGTAGAGTAGCGTTCCTTCTTTCCTAAATTTGGAACCCCAACAACAAACTTCACCTTGCGCTGCTAAAACGGCATTGAACATAAAAACAAAAAAGACCTATAGCTAACTATTAATTTTGTAAGTAAGTACCTAAGTTTTTCCTAAACTACGTCCTTACTCCCGAAACCATTGGAAACTCGTTATGTTGCCTGTCTTGTCATTTCACTGTATACCTCAAAGAGAAGTTAACGTTTCAAGGTAAGTCGGTACATATCGCATTGTTCCTTGATCATGTCAAAAATGAGGTAGGAACGAGGTGAAACAAACAAGCAGGTAACTTAACTACTAAATATTTATAATGATTAGGTAATTGTTCTAGTTGTAACGACGAGAATCACACTATCAGCCCAAGACCGTATCTAACGACTTTATTGATCTCTGCTTTACAACTGAATAATAAAAAAGTATTTGACTTGCAAATAACTTTTAAACCATTTTTATGTCAAAACGTAACTCATAAAATTGTAGTAAGAGAACTTACCTACGTACAGTGGCGGACAAGATCGGCGTAACACTTCCGGTTTTTCTGTATTGCAAAATAGCTCTTGTTCTCTGGTAATACAGTCTAGGGCTGACGAATCCATAGACAAATCTGTTACGGCCTCCTAGTCCGTGACTGTACAACAGGTACTTGTCACAAACTACCTACACACAAAAACAAATTTCATAAGCGATTTCAAAAGTTTGCAATTAATTACCATTATTATGAACTACTTCTATGATGTAATTAAATCTTCTCGCGGGACCTTAGTTTCAGAAGTGGGATAATAAATTGAAGATGGATGTTTGTTTTTTCAGGCCAAAGACAGGCGTAGAATGTCCGGTGCTAGAAAACGGCGACGGGCTGACGCAATCGGAGTTCGTGAGTCGGCTCGCTCACGAGTGCCGCTACGACCGGCTGCTGCTGCCGACCTATGACTCAGGAGGGGTGGTTTACGTGCACGCTAGCGCCTACGTCTACTTCATACAGCCGGCAGAGGCTCACGACTTGGTAAGTCACTTTTACTTAAATGGTTAGAGTTGCTCACTAGCCAACACCTGTTATTGGTAAATATAAGCAGGTCCTTCGTCCATGATATAAGCAATCTCTATCACCAAACCCAGTTTCTCTTTATTGATTTTTCTTATCGATTTTTTACGAAGATGAACTTTCTTACTTGATGGGTTTTCACAGAACTTCAAGCTTCATTTCCTTCTTCAACTCCGATGGACGGACGAGCGGCTAGCGTACGCTCTCTACTCCCCACACCGGACGAAAATTATAGGCGAGAGCGACTTGCGGCAAGCGATATGGGTGCCGCACCTCTACATGTCCAACGAGCAGTCCTCGAGCCTCATGGGCACGGACAGCAAGGACGTGCTCATCTCCATAGCGCCGGACGGAGAAGTGCTGTTCAGCAGGCGGATGCAGGCCGTGCTGTATTGTTGGATGAATCTGCAGAAATTCCCTTTTGACGAGCAGACTTGCTCTATGAATTTGGAGAGTTGTAAGTTTTTTTTTTTTCTAATGCTACACAGTCAGCGCTTATAGAAGAAATTACCATTATTATATTATAATTTCAGGGAAATACAACGCTTCAATTCTTCGACTGATGTGGGAGCGTGAGAACCCAGTACGTCTATCGTCAGAGCTGCATCTGACAGAATACTCCTTGCTGGATTATTGGACCAACGAGTCCGTTGTGAGGGGAGACATCGCTAACATGAGGCTGGGAGGAGGTATATAACTTTTTAGTAATTTGAGTCTTCTGATGTCAATTTAAGATTAACGATATCTTTAACGAAAGCCTTCGTTAATTTACAGCTGGCAACTACAGTGCTCTCAAATTCACGTTCAAGCTGGGCCGCGAGGTGGGCTACTACCTGATGGACTACTTCATCCCGTCCATGATGATAGTGGCCATGTCGTGGGTCACCTTCTGGCTGCAGGCCGACGCTTCGGCGCCCAGGATCACTTTGGGTAACTTTCTTCTCCTTTTTTTTAAGACGGGGAAATAACTTTTTCTCCTTGCAAAATTCTTGTCCTTTTTTTTAGGGGGGGAAATAACTTTTTTCTCGTTGCAAAATTACTGCTAGATTTGTCAAATTTTTATTTAACACAAGATGACTGAGTTCATTTAATGATTGAATGTTCGTTTGTTTAATATCTAAATAGGAGTAAAATATATTCTACATAAAATAACTTACCATAAGCTTACCATATATGTGTACCTACGATGTAGGTACATAGGTGTGTTTCCACATCGCGAAACCCTCGTAAAACAAAACCAATATAATTTAGGATAATACTCAAGGTCTAAAGAAGGTTTACTTGCCAACATAAGTAGCCAATAAATTAAAACTGCCTTAAAATTTAGATAAACCCTTCAAGGCTCTAGATTATCGTGATTGAATACTCTTTATCAATTTATCAAATCACTTTCAGGCACAAGCACCATGTTGTCATTCATCACGCTGGCCTCGTCCCAAGCCAAGACCTTGCCGAAGGTGTCGTACATCAAAGCCAGTGAAATCTGGTTCCTGGGCTGTACTGGTTTCATTTTCTCCGCCCTCGTCGAGTTCGCTTTCGTCAATACGATCTGGAGAAGAAAGTAAGATCATTCTACTGTGTAGACATATTTTGACTCATTTTCTTTTATTGGTATTGCACCTTTAAATACTTGTCGTCATTGCTCAGCCTAGAGCACAATAAACTTGTTCTGTTTGTGTAATCGCTACATTATTTCTGTGTAGACGTTAATAATACCGGAAATTGTAAATGCCATCTACCTTTACGTTTTACTTTTATTGATAAGCTAGATTAACCCATTCAATTAAGATGAGTTTTAAAATTTTTAAATATTAATTTTGCCGATATTGAGCAGGTTGGGCTGCTCTTTTATGTTCCGTGTTTCCATATTAAAAAGATTTATTAATTTACTGCGGGACATGCAAAAAATAATGTGTTTTATGTTTCTACATTTTGATGATTTAGCTTATTTGATGAGGGCCGCTAAGTGCACACCGCTTTATTTGATTAGCGGTTGAAATTGAGTTCCATAACGCGAAATTGAACGCGATAAATCAAGTTGATGTGCAAATGCAAATAGGAACATTTGCATTTCTGTAATTTGCTATCAGCGAGACATTGTTTTATCTTGTTTATCGTCTCATTTTCCTAAGTGAGCTTGCCAGTACATGTGCCGGTTTTGGCGCCTTTTCATTAAAGAACATATAAAGAACGTATTTGTTGCGTGCTTACTTATGTATAGAATCCAAAGCTTAAGCTTAAGGATTGTGATGACGGAAAGGTTACGCGCAATATATGTTAATATGAATATAGAATAGATAGTGTCTGAAAAATGAAAAACTAAGCTAACGGTACATTTAGAACTACATGTATTGCACGAAATAACATTGTTTCAAAATAAACAAAAACAACTATCTCTCTAGTCTAGTCAACTAGTCTCGTCACGTCACTGCAATCAGTCCTTGGTTCCGAATTTTCGGAAGACTGCATAAACATTATCAGAAATAATTTCCTTAAAACATTTTCAAATAATAATCCTTTAACTTACAGGAAAGCGGTGAGTTTGAAGAAGGTAAACAGCAAGTACATCCTGAAGAGTACGTTGACCCCGCGGCTGGCGCGCAAGGAGCTGCAGAAGGAGCTGGAGACGTCTCCGCAGGCGCTGCACAAGTCGCGCTCGTGCTCGTCGCTGCAGCAGGAGACCAGCTCCGACCCCGCCGGGCCCGGGTACAACAACTATCTAACTGTTCATGTAAGTTAATTGTTTGTTCATCATAATGTGTAGCAAATATTTTTTTATTTTTATGATTCTGCAAAAATTTGGTAAGTACTTAAAACTGATATGGTTACATTGTATTGTAAACTCTTATTTTTGTTGGTATAAAGATGACTTCTCTATTTCCATGCTTCAGAAAAAAACAAGGAAACAGAAGGTAAATAAATTAATTTAAAAAAACCTTCAAAAGTGCAGCAAATGTAAATAAAACATGTCAGGGAAAGCAGAGTGGAGCCAACGCAATTGCGGAAGGAAAATTTGGCAACCTCTGCGTTTACATACCTTCTATGTTTTACCTGGTTTTACCCAGTTTTTATTTGTATATTTAAAATGATCAAATCAAACAATTCAATATACAAATTTAAACTAAAACTTATGTTTACATTAATCGCATACCAAATAACAAATGTATTCTTTGATATGCAATCAATGTTAGACTTTGAGCGTAGCGAAATAGTATGTCTATATGTAAAACTGATTTTATTATGTGTAATAAAAATTTATTCTTAATTTATTTTCATGAAATAAAAATAAAACGTAAAGCAACCATTTGTACTGTCGCATGCAATGAAATGAACATCTAGTACATACTATATTGTGCATTATTGAGTCTTTAGAAGGCGCACGCAACCATACGTTTAAAAGCGCTGCTAAAATGACTTTGGTGGCTATGGCTAAATGATAATTTACCACAAAGTAGATAGCATTTCCTATAATGCTTCAAATTTTAAACTTTAAAATTCACAGAGCTTCCCATCCGCCCTGAACTTGCCGACGATCACCACGCAGAGCTACGACGAACTGATAGCTTCGCCTGGAGGAGGACAGAAGCCGAACGGCGGCGGCGGGCCCGGCAGCGAGGGCTCCGACACTCCGCCCAAGCACCACACTTGGACGACGATGACCCCCCAGGAGATAGCAACTTGGATCGACAAGCGCGCGCGCTTCTGCTTTCCACTTGCTTTTGTTTTCTTTAACATAGTATACTGGACGTTCGTTTATTGTCTGTAGGCTCAATATTTTTGCGTTTGTTTACTGCTAACGTTCTTACTATCTGGGTGAACACTAAAACTACTGAACCAATTTGGATGAAACTTGATGCATTCGAAAAGTTTAGTGTTGTATTAAATCATCAAGTATCTACACAATTTACACCTCAGTACTATATGTATAATAAGTGATACCACATAGAGATTTTATAAATTTACTGCGTCTTCTAGGGTGATGCTTTCGCCAGACTACCTAAAGTATGTGTAGGTACAATAAACAAAAAGGATAAGACTGTTTGTTACAACTGTAAAAAAAACAAACTAATTTAAGCATTCTAATTGTTACCTTCTCAATTATAAGTACCTGCAAAGTGTAGGTGATTACAGCCATTTACAACTATAATCTTCTTATTGGGTTCATCGTAGCCCGGCCTCCATATCATGTAGTACTGTTGTGAAATGTTGTTATAATGTGATAATGTTTTTGTTTTTTGAAACTGCGCGATAACGATTAAAAAAAAGCTTTAATCTTGCCTTTTGTAGATCTTTGTAATTTAACAGCAGCTTTGAAAAATTGAAATGAGATTATAATATTTATTTAGGTATTTTTAGTCACAACAACAAAGGTATATTAGTAGAGAAGATATTGCCAAATAATATTTATAACCTTTTTTAAATGAACCGTTCCTTGAGGACTATAATGCTTAAATGTAAATATAAGAAGATAACTAGGTTTAAATTATATAAAATGTAAAATGAAGCAAAGTGCTCGAATATTCTTACGTAAATGGTATGATTTACTTTAAAGTAGATTTAATTAATGTAGATGGATTACTACATACTATGTTTTGTAGATAGGCCAACAGTCATAACGATTTATAAAAATAACAGTAGATAATAAAATATTTTTATGTGTTATGTATGAGGCTGTTTTTTTTTCATCAAAAACATATATGGTTTTTCATAATTAACATTTATTAAACTAAATACTCGACCAAATTCAATAAGACAAATCGACAAAATTTCCTTAAAATATTGCCATCCTTTGTCACAGAATGCACAAATGAGCGTCTGAAGAATATTCCACAATTATGAGATTTATAGTTACTTGTACGTCATTAGCGTTGGACGCTGTGCTACTGTTTTCCTGTCATATATTTTTATTACAACTGCTATACTGCAAAAAAACTACCGAGCGAGACGACAATGGATGACAAATTGATAACTTAAAAAAATTATGCAAACATTCTTGGAAGTACAAAAGTAAATTGAACAGGATTGTTGGAGATACATTTAGGAATGTGGAGGCATTATGATGTCTCGTGACAGGAAATGAGACAAATAACTGCGTATTAATTGTTTCGGTTCTGGGCTGGACTGGGCCGGGCTGGGCTGGGCTGGGCCGGGCCGGACTGGGCTGGGCGCGGCGGCGGCATACCGGGCGGCTCAGTCGAGGCGGCCGCGCGGCGCCGCCGTCACGAGGCTGTCATCGCTCGCGTATCGCTTCATAGTAGAGGCGCTCGCTTGACTGAAACACAATCAATACAAATTAGTACCTCATTACGCATAGTCTTCAAAGCTCATTATAAATACGAATAAGTTACTGCTTTTGTTTTATAAAGTACAACGACATCAGCGAGAATTTAAAACTACAAATAAGTATGATAATTGTATTTCAGGCTTTCCGTTAGATTATAGCTAGCATAGATTTCTCGTTTGTAGCTTAAACGTGAAGATCATTATAACAACCGGTCTGTATGGTAGGACACATAGGTCTTCCCCACAGATTGCCACAAGAACAAATTGTGGTGGGAATTCGCCGTAATCGCCACGTTTGGCAGGCGGGTTGGCGATCGCAGTATGGCTCTTTAAGCATTTCAACGGAAGATTCTGCCGCCCGTCCTTCACTTGTTCCCTTAGAAGCCTTTTACGACACCCACGGGAGGAGATAGGGTAGTGGTAGGGTGGTATTCAATGCCGCCACCTCACGGAAAGAACGCACGGTTTAGCAAATGAAGATAATAGAACCTAAATTAACAAAAAGGTGCTCATCATGACAAGCATATTTCTTGATGCAGTCTGTGCAGAAAGTATATTAAGATATCAATACATTGACTGCTCCGTGGCTCAGTTGGCAGTGATGTGGACTGAGTAAGCGTGTGCACCCAGTTTCGATTCCCGGGCGGGGCGAATATTGATATGTTGAATATCGATGTTTGTTTCTGGTCTGGGTGTAATGTTCGTCTCTGTGTGTGTTTCGGGTACCCTAGATACAAGTTCTTTCTAGTTAGGGGCTCTGAGTGTGATGTTATTATTGTGTTATTATTATTACATAGTAAAAAATCAAAGTCGCTTGCAGTCTGTCTGTCGATTATATGCTTTAATATTAAAAAAAATACGCAACGAAAGTAGATATGCGATTTTTTATAATAGCTTAAGTGATTCAAAAAGTTTGTATGTATAATATAGTATTATGCATTAAGCATGCACAACATAGTATTATGATGGGCTGTACGAAGTTCACCGGGTCGACTAGTGTAGTATACACTATACAGGTAGAGGATACCTGTATCGGGTGCGCGGGCGCGGCACGGGCGGCAGCGCGCCGGAGCCCGACGACGAGCCGCGCCCCGAGCCGCTCGAGCTCTCCGACCACGTCAGCTCGCTCGTGCTGAACATATTGTATATCTCAATTCATTGCTATTTTTAACCCCCGAACGAAAAATTCAGAGAGGGGTGTTATAATTTTAACGTGTGTATCTGTCTGTCTGTCTCTCCGTCTGTCTGTGTATCTGTCTGTGGCATCGTAGAGCCCAAACGGCTGAACCGATTTTCGTTTAGTTTTTTTTGTATCATAGATAATTTCAGGCCGAGTGTTCTTAGCCATGTCTGATGAAGATCTGATCAGCGGTTGAAGATGATCAGCTGTTGAATAATGGATGAGAGGATCTAACTAGCTTTCTTATGTCCGATCTAGTTGAAATTTGGTACCATGTTACATCTATGATATAGAAAGTATTTGGTAAGGTAACCATGACCTGATCTGCCGTTTGAAGATGATCAGCTCTTGAATAATGGATGAGAGGATCTAACTAGCTTCCTCATGTCCGATCGAGTTGAAAGTTGGTACCATGTTACATCTATGATATTGAAAGTATATTTTAAGGTAACCATGACCTGATCTGCCGTTTGAAGATGATCAGCTCTTGAATAATGGATGAGAGGATCTAACCACCTTCCATTTGTCCTATCAATAAAAATTTTGGTACAGTGTTACTTCAATGATATTGAAAGTATATGTTAAGGTAACCATGATATTTTTAAGATGATTAGCTCTAGTTCTAATTAAGTTGATGAGGGGACTGACTGGGTCGGGGGTTTTTAAATTTTTAAATTTGAGTTATACTTACACAAAAAAAACTTCAAACAAAGATTGGCTTTGATTGGCTAAGTAAGTACAGTGGCGGTCTAAGAGGGCGTAACAGAGATGTCTATGGTTTCGTGCTCCATAGACTGTATTACCAAAGAACAAGACCTATTTTCGAATACAGAAAAACCGGAAGTATTACGCCGACCAGACCGCTACTGTATTGTTACTTTTTTCTAGTGAATAGGCCCACTATTTTTGCAGTATAGGTATATTGGCAGACCCAAGAACACGTGGCAGCGCGCTATGAAGGAGGATCTGGAGCACACGCAGAGCACCTGGGAGGAAGTCTGCGATATTGCTCAAGACCGTCGAGTGTGGCGGCGATTTGTTTCGGCCCTTTGCTCCCCAGCAGAGATTGGGCAAAAGTAAGCAAGGTGTAAAGACACCAGACAGTTACGTTCGCATTTATAAAATTCATCACATCGTCATTTCAGCTATAAGACGTCCACTGCTGGACATAGGCTCCCCCGTAAATCGCCACAACGACCGGTCCCGAGCGACCCTCATCCAGGGTACTCCCGCAGCTTTCACCAGTTCGTCTGACCACCTTGTGTGGGTCTGCCTACTCTGCGTCTTCCGGTTCGCGAATTGAACTTTTCAGCCCCAGCGACCATCTGTTCTTCGAGCTTTGTTCTCTGCCCATTGCCATTAGAGTTTCGCAATTCTTTGGACTATATCGGTGAGTTTAGTTCATTTATAAAATAAGTAAGGATAAATGTAATATTACTTAGAGGAGATGGGCGGCAGGCGCTGCAGCGGCGAGCAGACCTGGTGGCTCTCGGTGTAGGTGGAGGCGTGGATCTCCTGCTGGTACAGCTCGTACAGCTGCCCCAGCTCCGGCGTCATCGGGATGCCCATATCTGTTAACGAACACTCATTTAGATACGATAACTTTTGTATACACTTGTTTTGTTAATTTTTTTTGTTATGAAAAAAAAGTGCTCACGTTAATTTTTAACAAGTTTTTAAACTGAAAAGAGCCTTAATCAATATTTATAAAACTCTTCCGTTACTGACTGACTGACTGACTGACTGACTGACTGACAGACAACGCAGAGCCGAAACTACTGGGCGTAGCGGGCTCAAATTTTGCATGTAGGTTCCTTAGTAAGTGTAGGTGAGCACTAAGAAGGGATTTCCCGGAATTCTCACGGGAACGGGAAAAAACAGGAATTTTGTATTTATAAGAAATCTGCGCGGGAAAAACCGCGGGGCAGCCTCTAGTTAATGATAATTGTGTTTTTTTGTACAGTAGCTGCTGCAGCGCGAGGTCCCGGCGCCGCAGCTCGTGTCAGAGACACGGTGTAGTCACCTTGCAGCGCGCGGCGCTGGCGCGTGATGATCTCGTCGGAGAGGCGGCGCTGCGCGTCCCGGCGCTGCAGCGCGAGGTCCCGGCGCCGCAGCTCGTGTCAGAGACACGGTGTAGTCACCTTGCAGCGCGCGGCGCTGGCGCGTGATGATCTCGTCGGAGAGGCGGCGCTGCGCGTCCCGGCGCTGCAGCGCGAGGTCCCGGCGCCGCAGCTCGTGCCCCCGCGCGGCGCGCTCGCCCTGCAGCGCCAGCTTGTCGGCCTCCAGCTCGTGCACGCGGCACACCAGCGCCAGCACCTCGCGCTCCGGCCCGCTGCTGATGCGCGCCGGCAGCTCCTGCAATACAGATGTCTCTCAGACACTATACTTTGGCTTTTTATTATTTTTATTAGGTAAAACTGTCTCGCTGCCGGTTGTGACTGACGAACCTGTTCGAGCTGCGCGCCCCGCAGCCGGACCTGCTCCAGCTGCCGCTCGACGCGGGCTCGCTCGCTGCGCGCGGCCTCCTGCTCGCGCTCGCTGCCGGACAGTGACTGACGAACCTGTTCGAGCTGCGCGCCCCGCAGCCGGACCTGCTCCAGCTGCCGCTCGACGCGGGCTCGCTCGCTGCGCGCGGCCTCCTGCTCGCGCTCGCTGCCGGACAGTGACTGACGAACCTGTTCGAGCTGCGCGCCCCACAGCCGGACCTGCTCCAGCTGCCGCTCGACGCGGGCTCGCTCGCTGCGCGCGGCCTCCTGCTCGCGCTCGCTGCCGGTTGTGACTGACGAACCTGTTCGAGCTGCGCGCCCCGCAGCCGGACCTGCTCCAGCTGCCGCTCGACGCGGGCTCGCTCGCTGCGCGCGGCCTCCTGCTCGCGCTCGCTGCCGGACAGTGACTGACGAACCTGTTCGAGCTGCGCGCCCCACAGCCGGACCTGCTCCAGCTGCCGCTCGACGCGGGCTCGCTCGCTGCGCGCGGCCTCCTGCTCGCGCTCGCTGCCGGACAGTGACTGACGAACCTGTTCGAGCTGCGCGCCCCGCAGCCGGACCTGCTCCAGCTGCCGCTCGACGCGGGCTCGCTCGCTGCGCGCGGCCTCCTGCTCGCGCTCGCTGCCGGTTGTGACTGACGAACCTGTTCGAGCTGCGCGCCCCGCAGCCGGACCTGCTCCAGCTGCCGCTCGACGCGGGCTCGCTCGCTGCGCGCGGCCTCCTGCTCGCGCTCGCTGCCGGACAGTGACTGACGAACCTGTTCGAGCTGCGCGCCCCACAGCCGGACCTGCTCCAGCTGCCGCTCGACGCGGGCTCGCTCGCTGCGCGCGGCCTCCTGCTCGCGCTCGCTGCCGGACAGTGACTGACGAACCTGTTCGAGCTGCGCGCCCCGCAGCCGGACCTGCTCCAGCTGCCGCTCGACGCGGGCTCGCTCGCTGCGCGCGGCCTCCTGCTCGCGCTCGCTGCCGGACAGTGACTGACGAACCTGTTCGAGCTGCGCGCCCCGCAGCCGGACCTGCTCCAGCTGCCGCTCGACGCGGGCTCGCTCGCTGCGCGCGGCCTCCTGCTCGCGCTCGACGGCAGCTAGCTCCGCCCACGCCTGCTCCACCGCCACCTCCGCCTCCGCCCGCTCGCTGCCCGATATTGACTGCCCGGTGCCACCTCTGCGAAAGAGTTACCATTTGTTTTAAATGTTTTTTTATTGAACTATCGATTGTGAATACATAAACAAATCGCGTTTATAACTAAGCAAAACTCAGGTTTTAAGTACGCGAAAAATACACTTGATAAAATCCACCAAACACGGAGTAGAAAGTTGCGACCTGCTATGCTATTTCAGGTGTTCTTCCGTGCACCTGTGTGAACGTAAGAACGCTTGAAATATCTAAAATAAAATAAATGTATAATAATAAGTAACCTGTAACTCTGCTGCGTGCTGAGCCGGGAGCCAGGCACGTTGAGCGGCTTGTACAGCCTATTGAACTGCGCCTCCCAGTGCGAGATGGCGGCGTGCTGCCGCTCCGCGTCCAGCGCCAGGCCCAGCAGGTGACTGTCTAGCTCCATCAGCCGTCTCCGAAGCCTCATTTGCTGTTTGAATGTAGCTACTATTGATTCTCTCAAGGATTTCAAGTGGGCTGCGTTTTCGGCAGCTTGCTCTTTGCTCTCTGGCTCTTCGACGCGCAGATCGTCTCTTGATTTACTAAATAAAGTAACGAAATATTATTTTATTATGTTAGCATTTTCCATTAATAATTCCTGTTCAGATAAAACGATTAGAAAAAGGTAATGTGATTAAAGCGAACCTTATTCGATCATCTTTCATTTTGACCTTGAGCCGCGCGATCTCTTCGCGCAGTTCACTGATCACTGTTCTGTATTGGGAAAGGTGTTTTGGTGCTTCCACTACTTCTCGTTCGATCTGGAACATAAAACACTTATACTAGGATAAGAAAAAAGATCAAACACTTTTATTACGTTCTCAAGCACAGATGAGGTTACCACAAGAAAAAATAAAAAACCAGAGATAAAAGCTTGATTTCCATGAAAAAGTCCTAAGATTTTAAGCAGTTTAAGAATTTTATCTCTGTTAACGCGTTTAGCCTCCTTTGGGCAGCCACTGGCTAGTAAAGAATAAGTATTTTTAAATAATGTTAGTTTGACTGATTTCTGTTTTGTTATGTCACTTGTCCTATGGATTCTGTCGTGTAAAGTTCATGTTTTTCAAACAATAAAATATTCTGAGACCTAAAATGAGAAAGTGTATGGTTTGAGTATTTCAGGGTTTCAGGGTTCGCTGAAAGCGTGGACATTTTTTTGGTCCTATCGGAGCCGGATAGATAGATACCTATGAGAGAGGTACCTAAAGGCTGGAACCATAGCCATGGCAAGTCAAAGTCAATGATCTGGTATGTGACTTTCATATGAGTTTTTGGAGAATGCAAGTGAGTGGAGCTGCAGCAGAGTGTCCAGCTCATTGCAATAATCGCCAGGCTCGGTGGGCGGTCTATCTGTTAAGACGCATCGACTGGTTATTATCATCATATGAAATGTCAAGAAGCCGTTCATTCAATTCATCATCGGTGGAGTTTCAAAGGATGTAGAGTAGCGTACAGCTTGTGAAACGGTCTACGGTTTTGAATATATTTGTGTGTTTTGTAGGTTTGTAATTTTTGTAAAAGTTGGTTTACATTGCAATATTTTATAGCGATTTATTTTGTACGTGTTTTGCTGTGTTTTTTAAGATTGTAATGGCTAGGGTATAGAACGTGTTGTGTTGCACTGGATAAATTGTAAGATTCGGAGCTTGTATATTAAGTAAACTTTCACTGATAGGTAAGATAATATTGTCAGCAATATGGAGACTGAGCTTAAGCTACTAGCTGCTATTCGGGACAGGATCATCAAAGCTCGGTCTAACTTTAAAAATGCGCTCAAATCAGAATTAAATACTTCATACATCGAAACACTCATCGAGATTTTGGAAGCGAATTGGCATAAGTTTGCAAAGAATCATCATTCCATAATTTCAAAGGCATTTACTCAGAAGATAGATTGTAGTTATATTCTTAATAGTATTTATGATGAAGTAGAACGTAGTTATTTGGTATACAGGTTAGAGTTAATGAAAGCTATGAGAGCTTATAGTGCACCAGTGCCGGAAATATCATTTGCGTATCCAACTTGTATGGTTGACAACTCCAGTTCTTGTGGTCTGTTAAAAGTGGTTGAGAAGCAGCACTTGAACTGTGAGCCGTCTTCGGATATTCACATAGTGAATGATTGTCTGAAGCCTGAAGAAGCGAATGATATGAAAACGAAAGGTATCAGCAACACGACACCCAATACCAAGGAAGATACACACAGCGACACAGATAGGTATAACGGTCATTCGGAAACGATGATGTGCTCAGTTTGGTGTGGCAATCATCTCATTCACAATTGCGAGTCGTTCGCCAAACAGGTCAGTTCGGGTCAGCAGGAATCTGTTAAGTTAAACAGATTGCGCGTCAACTGTTTGGGAAGCGAGCATTGTGGAAAACAGAGCGAGCGGTCCGGCTGCGCGCACTGTGGTAGAGGTCATCATTCATTACTTCACCCTACAAGCATCACAAGTTCTTCGGCAGCTAATGAGTCGAACACTACAACCGTAGAACTTGGTTTACAGGTAAGAGCTTGTCAGGGAGCCATAGAGTTAGTACAGAAAACATCCACTCATTTCACAAATGAGGCACTAGATTTATCTAGCAGAGTTCTGCTTGCAACAGCGTTAGTTAGTGGTGAATCCAGTCAGGCTGCTTATCCTATGTTGAGGTTAAGAGCGCTGTTGGATCAAGATTCGCAGGCGTCGTTCAGTGAAGACGCTGCACAACTGTTGCAGGTACAGAAGATACCAGTAGAGGGTTCGGTATGCGGTCTAGGAGGCGTCAATCTCAATCTTGCAGTGAATTCAACGGTTAAGTTTAAAATACAGTCCACTCCTTCATCATTCACTGTAGATATTGAGACTTTCGCCTCAGACAGTTTGGCTACAGTTATGGGTAGCGAAGTCGGAGAAACGTCAGAGAGCACTTTGACCGAAGTGACACAACTTCCGCATGCTACGGAGTTGTGTGAATCAACCACAAAGCGCAACGATGTTTGTCGGTTTGTGGTAGAGTTCCCATGGCGCGGTGGGGATCCGAGCGGTAGAGATAGCAACTCAAGGTATGAGGCAGAAAAGAGGTTGCAGAAGGCGAACAGCAGGTCACGTGCACATCATGTAGGTCAGAAACGGGCGAGTTTTTGCGGCACTGTTTGCGGGAAAACAGTATTCTATAGTAGAGGGATGACTGTTCTGAAAGGTCAGAGGAACCTGCGACTGCGTAATTGGAAGAAGAGGAAGAAAGCTAGTTGCGTTTGATAACCGCTGAACCAGTTACGCAGACAGCGGAGCTATGAGTTAGCTTACGTTTAGCTTCGTGTTAGCTACGTATTTTGAGTTTCGTTGTTTAGTTGCCCGTAGAGTTTTGTTTGTTTGTGTAAGTTGTTGTTTTGTAGTTACACATAGTATGAGCTTTTGAGGAGAATCAGTCTTGGAAACATTCGTTGTTAGTGTAACTGTTTGAATGTATGTAGTGACACGGAAGAAATAGCATTAAGGCTCTGCAATCTCGGATACTCTTCAGTGGATTAGGTAATTTTAGTAAGTGTATGTATGTTGGGTTACGGCAGAGTTTTAGTTTGGTTAGTTAGTGTATCATCCATTTCATTCATTTTGGATATGAAGTTCTAAGTATTTGGTCATTAATCGGATGATTCTAACAGGCAGTTTATTTGCACTGATGAAGCAGTGAAATATTACTATATCTTGTCACTTCAGGCTAGGTACTGATTCGGATTGAACTGAGCCTAGTCTCCAAATTGTGGTATGACGCAAATAATAGCTTATGTTAGAATTAAGAGTTATTTTTTGTGTTTAAGTTCATTTTGTGTGTTATGTTAATCAATTTCAAGTTTGGAAAACGCTAGTAAATAGGTTTTTGGTTTTACTTTACTGGTGTACATTCTGGATAGGCTAATAGTTTGTTCGAAGCGTAGTCTTTATCCATTAAATTTGTTTTGTTTGCTGCCTTACGGTGGGCGGAATTTTTGTAAAGGACATTGTTAATATTTGTCCTTGGTGGGCGGTATGTTAACGCGTTTAGCCTCCTTTGGGCAGCCACTGGCTAGTAAAGAATAAGTATTTTTAAATGTTGTTAGTTTGACTGATTTCTGTTTTGTTAAGTCACTTGTCCTATGGATTCTGTCGTGTAAAGTTCATGTTTTTCAAACAATAAAATATTCTGAGATCTAATATCAAAAAGTGTATGGTTTGAATATTTCAGGGTTTCAGGGTTCGCTGAAAGCGTGGACAATCTCAAAAGATTAGTTTTACTTGACTTTATTAATATCAAAAGGAGAATTGTTATCCTGTATTTTATAGAAAATCCGGAGATTTGCAAAGTCCGGTCGGAATCCTGAGAAAAGTCGAAAAATCCGGTTATCTCCGGACAAATCCGTACCGCGAGGTGTCGCGGTGGGCGAGGCCGGGCGCCGCGTGCGCCACCATGGCTGACAATAGAACTGACCCTGGTGGTGATGCAGGCGGCCCGCTGCGCGTAGTGCAGCGTGGAGCGCGAGGTGTCGCGGTGGGCGAGGCCGGGCGCCGCGTGCGCCACCATGGCTGACAATAGAACTGACCCTGGTGGTGATGCAGGCGGCCCGCTGCGCGTAGTGCAGCGTGGAGCGCGAGGTGTCGCGGTGGGCGAGGCCGGGCGCCGCGTGCGCCACCATGGCTGACAATAGAACTGACCCTGGTGGTGATGCAGGCGGCCCGCTGCGCGTAGTGCAGCGTGGAGCGCGAGGTGTCGCGGTGGGCGAGGCCGGGCGCCGCGTGCGCCACCATGGCTGACAATAGAACTGACCCTGGTGGTGATGCAGGCGGCCCGCTGCGCGTAGTGCAGCGTGGAGCGCGAGGTGTCGCGGTGGGCGAGGCCGGGCGCCGCGTGCGCCACCATGGCTGACAATAGAACTGACCCTGGTGGTGATGCAGGCGGCCAGCTGCGCGTAGTGCAGCGTGGAGCGCAAGGTGTCGCGGTGGGCGAGGCCGGGCGCCGCGTGCGCCACCATGGCTGACAATAGAACTGACCCTGGTGGTGATGCAGGCGGCCCGCTGCGCGTAGTGCAGCGTGGAGCGCGAGGTGTCGCGGTGGGCGAGGCCGGGCGCCGCGTGCGCCACCATGGCTGACAATAGAACTGACCCTGGTGGTGATGCAGGCGGCCCGCTGCGCGTAGTGCAGCGTGGAGCGCGAGGTGTCGCGGTGCGCGAGGCCGGGCGCCGCGTGCGCCACCATGGCTGACAATAGAACTGACCCTGGTGGTGATGCAGGCGGCCCGCTGCGCGTAGTGCAGCGTGGAGCGCGAGGTGTCGCGGTGGGCGAGGCCGGGCGCCGCGTGCGCCACCATGGCTGACAATAGAACTGACCCTGGTGGTGATGCAGGCGGCCCGCTGCGCGTAGTGCAGCGTGGAGCGCGAGGTGTCGCGGTGGGCGAGGCCGGGCGCCGCGTGCGCCACCATGGCTGACAATAGAACTGACCCTGGTGGTGATGCAGGCGGCCCGCTGCGCGTAGTGCAGCGTGGAGCGCGAGGTGTCGCGGTGGGCGAGGCCGGGCGCCGCGTGCGCCACCATGGCTGACAATAGAACTGACCCTGGTGGTGATGCAGGCGGCCCGCTGCGCGTAGTGCAGCGTGGAGCGCAAGGTGTCGCGGTGGGCGAGGCCGGGCGCCGCGTGCGCCACCATGGCTGACAATAGAACTGACCCTGGTGGTGATGCAGGCGGCCCGCTGCGCGTAGTGCAGCGTGGAGCGCGAGGTGTCGCGGTGGGCGAGGCCGGGCGCCGCGTGCGCCACCATGGCTGACAATAGAACTGACCCTGGTGGTGATGCAGGCGGCCCGCTGCGCGTAGTGCAGCGTGGAGCGCGAGGTGTCGCGGTGGGCGAGGCCGGGCGCCGCGTGCGCCACCATGGCTGACAATAGAACTGACCCTGGTGGTGATGCAGGCGGCCCGCTGCGCGTAGTGCAGCGTGGAGCGCGAGGTGTCGCGGTGGGCGAGGCCGGGCGCCGCGTGCGCCACCATGGCTGACAATAGAACTGACCCTGGTGGTGATGCAGGCGGCCCGCTGCGCGTAGTGCAGCGTGGAGCGCGAGGTGTCGCGGTGGGCGAGGCCGGGCGCCGCGTGCGCCACCATGGCTGACAATAGAACTGACCCTGGTGGTGATGCAGGCGGCCCGCTGCGCGTAGTGCAGCGTGGAGCGCGAGGTGTCGCGGTGGGCGAGGCCGGGCGCCGCGTGCGCCACCATGGCTGACAATAGAACTGACCCTGGTGGTGATGCAGGCGGCCCGCTGCGCGTAGTGCAGCGTGGAGCGCGAGGTGTCGCGGTGGGCGAGGCCGGGCGCCGCGTGCGCCACCATGGCTGACAATAGAACTGACCCTGGTGGTGATGCAGGCGGCCCGCTGCGCGTAGTGCAGCGTGGAGCGCGAGGTGTCGCGGTGGGCGAGGCCGGGCGCCGCGTGCGCCACCATGGCTGACAATAGAACTGACCCTGGTGGTGATGCAGGCGGCCCGCTGCGCGTAGTGCAGCGTGGAGCGCGAGGTGTCGCGGTGGGCGAGGCCGGGCGCCGCGTGCGCCACCATGGCTGACAATAGAACTGACCCTGGTGGTGATGCAGGCGGCCCGCTGCGCGTAGTGCAGCGTGGAGCGCGAGGTGTCGCGGTGGGCGAGGCCGGGCGCCGCGTGCGCCACCATGGCTGACAATAGAACTGACCCTGGTGGTGATGCAGGCGGCCCGCTGCGCGTAGTGCAGCGTGGAGCGCGAGGTGTCGCGGTGGGCGAGGCCGGGCGCCGCGTGCGCCACCATGGCTGACAATAGAACTGACCCTGGTGGTGATGCAGGCGGCCCGCTGCGCGTAGTGCAGCGTGGAGCGCGAGGTGTCGCGGTGGGCGAGGCCGGGCGCCGCGTGCGCCACCATGGCCGTGCGGCAGCGCCCGCCCAGCACCTCGCGCAGCAGCCGCGTCAGCTTCGAGTCGCGGTAGTTTACGTATCTGCATCATAGTTATTGGTTTAGTCAGTAAGAAAATAAGTTTTTTTTTCCAATAAAGACACCCATCTCTTTTTTATACTTGGAAAAAAAAACACATTTCCACAACGTTTTTAGCTAAAAAACTTATTTATCTAGGTTTTTGTAATACCTACCTAATTTAGAGAACTGAATTTACTTGAGGAGGACCCTTTTAGGGTTCCGTATCGCACGAGGAAAAAGTGATCCCGACGAACTATAACTTAATAAAAATATGTCTCACCGAGCTCCCCCAGACAGAGCCATGATGCAGTTCCCGAGGGCGAGCAGCGAGCGGTTGATGTGGGCGCCCTCGAGGCGGCGCGCGCGCAGCCCGCCCGAGCGCTCCGACCCGGCCAGGTCGATGAGGAACAGCCGCCCGCGCTGTATGCCTCCTTCAATGCGGCAGTTCACTGTGACACTATAAAAACACCATTTTATATTTTTAAGTATTCTTACTTTTACGATAGCATATTGAAAACGGATGTTAATGTGTAGTAACTATAAACCAACCTAAGTAAAGCATGTCCTCTAGAAGAGTGCTGGTTGGCCAAGGTGGGCTCGGCGGTGCGGGCGCGGTCGCCGCGGGCCAGCAGCTCGGCCACGTGCGCGGCGCTGGTGGCGGGCACCTCGCTGAGTCCGGCCACCGTCGGCGCGCCGCTGCCGCCCTCGTCTCGCAGCTCTAATGACCCCGCAGCAGGGTTTAGAAGGTCACGAATGTTCTCATTGTAGATCTCTATGTATGACATTTTTACCTGTTTGACAAGGTATAAAAGTAGTATGTAAAAGTAGAAAAAATCACAGGTGCAATAAGTGTCATCATAAGTTTGACTGCTCCGTAGCTCAGTTGGTAGCAGTGATGTGGACTGAGTATGCGTGTGCACCTGGGTTCGATTTCCGGCAAAGCGAACATTGTTATATTGAATATCGATGTTTGTTTCCGGTCCGGGTGTAATATTCGTCTTTGTATATGTTTCGGGCACCCAGATACAGGTTCTTCCTAATTGGAGGCTCTGAGTGTGACGCGTTATAATTTTTATTTTTATTATTGTATAAGTTTAAGGACGCGTTTACACGTGCACTTAAACTAACTTCCAATTTAAAATTACGATCAAAATACTATGTATTGGGTAAACACTGCTTTATATGAGTCGCGTTTTGATTAACTTTCCATCGAAGCTCCCACAGTGTTGTTCCTACAAAATTTTTGTGACATTTAAATAAATAAAATAATAATAAGTAAAAAACGCAATTTCTCATTAATTATTACACCCTTATATTTTTATAGGCTAATTATTTCAGCCGCCCCTTGCTGCTTGTTACTTATTCAAATGTAAGGTGACGTCACGCAATAAAAGTTTGAAGGAACTAAGTATTTAAATTAAGGGAAATTTTAAACGTAAAGTTACAGAAAAATATGTTTCCGTGAGAGAGCTTACATGTGCTTGATTGATAAAGTTTCATAATCGAAAAAAATTAGCATTAAGTGTAGAATGTAGAAGTTGAGGTTTAAATGTATTTTATTTTATTTTTATTTTATTTTATTTTATTTATTAGGAAAACACACAGCTGTATAAACAAAAACTTGTAACTTCTATTAAAATAAACATAGCCTTATGGTTTTCACCTATTATAAATACTATGCTAAGAGGCAGATAAAGAGAATAATATTTAAATTAAAAGTAAAAAAACAATTAAATATAAAAAGGGGATAGATATAAATATAATATACACTATACCATAAATAAAAATAAATAATATAAGTGAAGAATTCACAAATAGATACATAAATATAAAATAAATACACACTATATGTAGTATGTACTCAGAGAATAGGAAAAAGCCGAGTATGTAGGAACGATAGTTACCTACAATAGGTATGTACCGCTTATTTTAGTCACTCACTCTACGTTAATAGTTGACTGTTTGGGGCATATTTATTAAATACAATCATACTATATAGGTGTACCTACGTATATTTATTACCTAAGCTAGGCTTTTGAACTTGATAGCGCCTACTCTAAACTTCCGCCGTATATTGTCTTTCATGAAATGAGTCCAATAGTTCAATAGCCGATTTCATATGTGTTAGTACAATCACCCTCTTCTTTTCAGCAAGTAGAGGTTCCTAAGTATTCGTCAATCAAAAATTTATACGGGCACCCCTGCCCCGTAAACACCGGTACCCACTTCGAAATTAATGATATTGACCTTCCCAACCCCATTGACCTTCATCAAAAGAATTTATGGTACATGTAGTACCGCTATAGCTTTGTCGGTATATTATCTATGTTGGATATGGATAAATTGTATAAAGAACCGCAGGAACCGCAGGGTGGCGTTCGTTATCAGATGGAGTCAGCAAGGTCGCTCACTGCGCTGCACAAGCGCCCCGCGCCAAATGGCTAATAAACACTCATACCTAATCTGTCGTTTATCACTTATTTTATCATGAGTACTTTTATCGAGTATTTTCTCTTTCTGTTTCTAACACTTCCTTGTTACTAAACTGTTATTTTACCTTTGCCGCATTGTAACTTTGCCGCAAAGGAAGATTTTTGTTAACAAAGAAAAAACAGAAATTAGATATAATCCTAATCGGTATCTAAATCTAACACTATCTGTTATCTTATAAATACAAATCGTTAAGCCACTTTGCGAGAAAGGTTAACGAGGTGTCTCGCTGAAAGACCGTGAAGCCATAAATATTTTATTTTAGCCAAGTTCTCTTCAGCGAGCAACAGTGACGTCACAGCTCCAAAGCTTTAGGTAACTAATACACAGAACGCTGATTTAAAATTAAATCTGAAAATGAATTGTTTGATCTTACAAAACAATACGATACACGTGAAACATGCAACGATAACACGAAATTCTTAGAGTGGCTTAGCTAGCTAAAAACCTAAACTGTATTTTTTCGTATAAATTAGGATAAATCAGTGTAATCTTTTAAAATGCCTGTTTTGTAATAAAACAGCCCTGAATTTATAGAAACCATTTTTATTGAGTGTACTACTGACACACTTTTAAGCAATGAGGTTTTGAAATTTTGAACTTTCTATTGCCATTTTATATTGTTGTGCAGACTTTCATAAATGAGAGTTATTCTTGCATTGTGAAATTATAACAATTATTTATCCAAATCATGCAGCGGCGAAAAAGCCTGTGACAACGTTTATGATTAGTCATCAACCATCAGTGAGTGTGCTGGGGCCGGCTAATGGCGGATCAGCGTGATGGCTTAATGGGCGTGGTGTCAATCACGCACGCGAGCTGTCGGCATCGGCATCGGCAGTGACCTTGTCGGTCGCTCGCTGCAGCAGCTTAAAAGCTAACACCAACCAAAGGGAAATTCTAGTATAGCTCGTCTACATGGCACGTAGCTTATAAATTGAAATATTTAATTAAATAGAAATTCGTTTTAATGATGCTGTTAAGAGGATTATTTTACGTCATGATTTGCCGCAGGCCGATAGGTTTCTAGTTGAGCGCCCCAATACGGCGGTTGTATAATAACTCAAATTTAAAAACCCCCGACCCAGTCAGACCCCTCATCAACTTAAGTAGAACTAGAGCTAATCATCTTAAAAATATCATGGTTACCTTAACATATACTTTCAATATCATTGAAGTAACACTGTACCAAATTTTTAAATGATAGGACAAATGGAAGGTGGTTAGATCCTCTCATCCATTATTCAAGAGCTGATCATCTTCAAACGGCAGACCAGGTAATGGTTACCTTAAAATATACTTTCAATATCAAAGATGTAACATAGTACTTACCAAATTTCAACTAGATCGGACATAAGGAAGCTAGTTAGATCCTCTCATCCATTATTTAAGAGCTGATCATCTTCAAACGGCTGATCAGGTAATGGTTACCTTACCATATACTCTCTATATCATAGATGTAACATGGTACCAAATTTCAAATCGATCGGACATAGGGAAACTACTTAGATCCTCTCATCCATTATTCAAGAGCTGATCATCTTCAAACCGCTGATCAGATCTTCATCAGACATGGCTAAGAACACTCGGCTTGAAATTATCTATGATACAAAAAAAACTAAACGAAAATCGGTTCAGCCGTTTGGGCTCTACGATGCCACAGACAGATACACAGACAGACAGACAGACAGATACACACGTTAAAATTATAACACCCCTCTCAGAATTTTTCGTTCGGGGGTTAAAAAAAATTGGTTAAACATATTGTCATTTACCTAAGGAGGAATCGACTGTACCTATATATTTTGAAAATCCTTTGGAAAAGTAAAGGAACCTTAGTTACCTCCTATTATAATATTGTATATAGGTATAATTCTACTAATAGGCTCTACAGTGGCTGGTAAAATCAATTTTGGTATATAGGGTACCTTTATTAATAATTCAGAAAAGGTAAATGACGTCGTCGTAATCGTAATCGACGGGCTTCTTTTAGAAATTTAATACAGCACTTTTGCAACTTATTAAAAAAAAATGGGAATAAATAATTTACATTGTTATGTTGTAGAGTCAAACAAATGCAGGTTAAAGTTGAGTAGGACATAAACTTATCGCGCGTAGAAATTTAAACGAATATAAATAGGTCCATAAATATTTTCAAAGTAACTGCCTACCTTGCCTAATTATAACTTTACCTATACCTACTTATCTGAGATTAAAATACTTATTTATTGATAGGTTGTACTGTTTCCTAGGTATTTTCATTTTCTTTGCTTAAAAAAACTCCCCGTACAATTAACACACAAGCTCCTCACATAATTTTAATATTAATTAGCTCCCTCTGGGTCAAGGTTTGGACATTCATAAATACTAAATAAGCATAGCGGGGCTTTCTCTAATAAAATTAAGAAACTGCCATTCCGTGCGGTGAGATAAGGACACCGATTGTATATGTTTTGCATAGTTATTAAGTTTATATTTTTAAATCTTGCTAAAGCCTAGCGTGAAAGGCGCAGTTTACCTAGGTACGTATTTTCAAGTGTAGTAAGCACCACTTATACTTTGTAAAGCAATCAAATAGAACGCCCGGGTGCTATCAATTTTCCACAATGAAAATGTTATTTACTTTGGACAATATCACTCTTACATTGTTTGCTGGCAATTATTCAAACAAATATAGAGCTCACTTCAATATAAATTAAATTTGTTTTTTTGTCGTTTGTTTTTTAATTCGGGTCATAATATGTATAATAAATGGTTACAGAGACAGTGAGGCAGGTATGAAACTTCTTACCGTCGTAGCCTATTCGTAGCTATGTTTTTGTAGAAAAAAATTTTGGTGGCAAAAAACTATATATAAAATTGAAGAATAGTAGATTGTTCTAAATGTTGACATTACAGTACCTAAGTAGGTAATGTATAATTTTGTTAAAAAATTAACTTAATAAAACAAACTATAAAAAAAAAATCATCGGCTGAAAGGATGAACAGGCAGTCATGACATTATCAAAACCAATAATAAAACCATGCCTACATTCCCTACCTCACCTCTACATCGTTATATCGGCACCGCTACAACAATGGCACTATTTTCTTAAGGCATTGTGAGGCCGTAGAAGATAAATGGTGTTTGGGGCGTGCCACACCACACTCAAGGATACACAACACACGCCCCTTACAAGTGCCTACGTACGACACGTTCAGTTATAGCAGTATATGGTACATACCTATGGTAGGCATCAGAAGGGACCATAGGTTGTTTGTCAGATTTGGTAAGAAATCTATGTCGTTTACAATCAATATATATAAAACTCTTCCGTTACTGACTGACTGACTGACTGACAGACAACGCAGAGCCGAAACTACTGGGCGTAGCGGGCTGAAATTTTGCATGTGGGTTCCTTGGGGAGTGTAGATGAGCACTAAGAAGGGATTTCCCGAAATTCCCACGGGAAGGGGAAAAAACGGGATTTTTGTGTTTATGAGAAATCTGCGCGGGAAAAACCGCGGGGCAGCGTCTAGTCAATATATAAAACTCTTCCGTTACTAACTGACTGACTGACAGACAACGCAGAGCCTAAACTACTGGGCGCAGCTGGCTGAAGTTTTGCACGTGGGTTCCTTGGGAAGTGTAGGGGAGCACTAATAATATTAAGATAAGTAATTTAGTAATTATTAAAAAGCTGACCGGGCGAACTTCGTACCGCTAGCAATATATTTTTTTGATTGAACCCTAATTTTTTGAAATTACCCTAAACTATCAATCAGGGATCTAGGATTCTAAAAGTAAAATATATTTTTTAAATCGGTCCAGTAGTTTCTTTCGGATATACGATGCAAACGAACAATCAAGTGTTTCCTCTTCATACTATGTATCAATGTAAGTAGATGTAGACAAGGAATGGAGAAGTTGCAATGGTGGGTATCCCAACGTTCCTAAAAGCATTTTTTTAAAGCTAGGTAGGTATCTTTAGTTTGATAATGAATAAAGAATAACCCCGGGGGTGGCTTTATAAAGAAATGGGGTGTTTGTATAGTGGTCTACCTAATGGTTTGTTTGTCGAATTTCATAAATCGATATTTATATGGATGGATAATGGATATTCCGGGGCAAGATATTTTTTTGTAATGTATTGGGGGAAAAATAAATAAATTAAAACCTGCGTTCGGTAAGGGAATTAGGTACAGTGGCGGTCTAGGACGGCGTAACACTTCCGGTTTTTATGTATTGCAAATTAACTCTTGTTCCTTGGTAAGGTTGACTAGGGCGCACGTGACCATAGACAAATCTGTTACGCCGAACTAGACCGCCACTGTACAGTGGCGGTCTAGGTCGCCGTAGCACTTCCGGTTTTTGTGTATTGCAAAATAGTTCTTGTTCGGCAATACAGTCTAGGGCTGACGAAACAATAGACAAATCTGTAACGCCGTCCTTGACCGCCACTGTACCTACCAATTAGTAAAACAATTTTGCCAAATAATAACAATTAACAGATTTTAAGTATTATACTGTAGAATTTACGTGAATTATTAGAACTATTGTATATTTATTTATTACAATCTTTATCTCGAAATACAATGCTTATATTTACACTAATGCGTAACTAAACAAGTCGATCACGAACACTGAACGCTCGTGGCCGGGCCGTAGCTATTGGCCGGTCACGGCTCACCTTGGGACTTGAGCGTTAAAATTACAGAACTGAAGCGAAACAACTAACTATGCAAATTTTTTGAAGGCACCTCAGTGCTTCAGTTATATTGCAGTGTTTTCAAGTTATAACATAATATTTTATATTCTTTTAAATAGTTTGCTGATGAACAGAGAGAGACATTCTTCAGCTTGAACTCAACGCGAACTACGTCGATAAGCTTTGTCTATAAGGACCTAAGTACCTACCTCATATGACTCGGTTGCCTCGCTGCTCCCGATGCTATCAAACAGATGTGCCAGCGCCCGGGACATGAGGCCGCTCATGGTGTGCGTCTTGCCCGCGCCGGTGGCTCCGTAGGCGAACACTGCGCCAGCGAAGCCTTTCAGGGCTCCGGCTACCAGCGGGGCGCAGACAGCTTCGTATACTTCATCCTAAAGATGACATAAACAATTATAGCTATAGATACCTATTGAAGGTAGAAGTACATTACGTATACCATTGTGAACTGACTGCCACTATTGTCTAGGTTTCTGCATTGGATAGGTACCTACGAAAATATTCTGGAGTTGACTATACATTGTTTCCCCTGCACATAAAATAAATTGATATTCACCATTGGCGATCATCTTAGTAACTTTGGGCAAGTCAATACTTCGATTTTTCATATTTAGCAGCAGGTTGTAGTTGTAGGCTAATAATTAGGGAGGTGGCGAGCAAAATTTCTAAATAATAAGCACGCTTGGCAGACGCTATTAATAGCGATAATAATACCCTAACAAACATTAAGGACCGCGTCTGCCAATATGGTAGCCCTGCGTTTACATTTGACAAGGTTTCAAAAATGTAAAAAAAAAAAACTCTACTAAATCATTTGCACGTGTCTGCCTCTGGGGCTGATGATAACAACCATCCTGTCAACACGTAAAATCGAAGAGGCAGACATCTAGGGCGCTGACTTTTGTAGATATTAATTTTTGATTTTTTTTTTATGATTTAAAAAAAATAAATTATTTGCACGCTTGGCAGACGCTATTAATAGCGATAATAAAACCCTAACAAACATCAAGGACAGCGTCTGCCACCATGGTAGCCCTGCGTTTTCAATTGACAAGGTCTCAAAATGTAAAAAAAAAAACTCTACTAAATCATTGGCACGTGTCTGCCTCTGGGGCTGATGATAACAACCATCCTGTCAACACGTAAAATCGAAGAGGCAGACATCTAGGGCGCTGACTTTTGTAGTTATTAATTTTTAAATTTTTTTTTTGTTTAAAAAAAATATTATATGATTTGCACGCTTGGCAGACGTGTATATTAAGAAGTAAAAAAAATGAGAAGGACAGGAAAAATAGTCTGCCAACTTTTCAAAAATTTTAAATTAAAAAAAACTATACTAAATCATCAAAAAAAAACAAGGGGATGTATTAGTATGAATTTCTGGAATGATCTCCAACTTTGAAGCATACCGTGTCGATTGACAAATATTAATCTTACTGCTCTGTAAAAAGTGACAAAAATAACGCCCCAGGACAACCTTTTCCATATGAATACCCGCATTGCCTTGATTCCGTGAATTTCGAACAGTCGTACAACTAAAAATCTGCGAGCAAATACACGTCTGCCAACGTCTGTGGTTTTTTTTTTAAATAATAAAAAAAAAATCAAAAATTAATAACTACAAAAGTCAGAGCCCTAGATGTCTGCCTCTTCGATTTTACGTGTTAACAGGATGACTGTAATCAGGAGCCCCAGAGGCAGACACGTGCAAATGATTTAGTAGAGTTTTTTTTTTTACATTTTTGCCCCTGCGTCACATGAAAACGCAGAGCCCTAAGTGTCTGCCTCTTCGATTTTCTTTGTTTTCAAGATGATTGTAACCATGAACCCCAAAGGCAGACACGTGCAAATGATTTAGCATAGTTTTTTTTTTTGACAAGTTCAATCCGCTGTAACGCGAAAACGCAGCGAAATAGGACAAAATTTTACTGAACCAAATCAATTCGTACTGACCTAAACTGCAACCCACCGCGATGTGGATTCCGTGCAAGTACTTTACCGAAATGCTACCTACCCGTCTATCTATAAGTAAACAAACCTGCGTGCTGTCCTCTCCAAAAACGCGATCGTAGACGTAGTGCTTGTCCATGCCGCGGCGCTGCCGCAGCACGTCGCGCCGGCTGTCCGCCTCCTCCTCAAGGGCCAGCATCTTATAACGACAAACATTTTAATAGGTGGCTACAGTAGCGGCACATTTACCTTCTTCTTCTTCCTACACAGACCGTCGATCATTAGGAAGGACATTAACGCGTAAATCGCGGGATTTAGATTAAAGTGAGAAAGGGCTATCAGCACTCCCTCTTTATTGTCCCTAGCACCCTAGCATCAAGTGGACGTCAGACCGACACTACTGATGATGAGCAAAATCCTGTTATACCACTTAACCACCACCGTTAGCGTGACTAAAATGTTCGGTAACTTTGAGGTTAATATGTCGGCGATGTCTACCAGGCAACCCATAGTCAGGAATGCCTTATGTAGGTATGTTCAATAAGTACTACAGTACCTACCTACCTACCTACAAATCCATTTCTACATTAGAATTATGTCCATAGAAATAAATCAGCATACAAGTTAACGCATCGCTATAAACAATTTTAACATACAAATTACGGCAAGGTTACGAGCTGCTGCATTTCAGTTAAATAAATATGGTCCCATATACGTCGAGTGTTTCAAGTGGAGTGCTTGTTTTACGTAACTACTATCTACGCCTAAGCCAGGGATAATCAAGGTACTATCGGTACTTTTGTGACGTCTCAGTACAAGTAAGCAAGCCTAATATTTTGGAAAGTTAGGTCCACACACATTTACCACGTACACCTACTTTGAAAATAAATAGAATAATTGTAATTTTGTCACCATTTAAAATGGTTTTAGATTGGAAACTTTATAAGATTTAAAAGTTATCGAACAGGTACCTAACACAGTGTTTGCTTTAGTAGGAAAATAGAATTTTCCATTTGAGTGTTTCTATCTTTTTATATGCAAGGTCGGTAGATAGGTACAAGTCACATGTAAGTAAGTAAGAAATAGCAGACTTTTTTATAGATATAGATCTTATTAGTAGTAGCTAGCTACAGTATTTAGAGATAAGAGATACAAACCTTATCACTGACGACATGCACGATGCGAGGGCCTTCATCCTGGCGCAGCGGCCGCACGCGAACCGCCACCTGTGGTGATCGTGAAGTCAGTTAGTTAATTAACAAAAAAGTTTTTAATAGTAAAGTATGTAAGCTAATATTATTTCAAGGATAATTTTTTTGCTCGTTACATTCGAATACGATATTATTTCGACAATATTACTTTTATGAGGAACATATAGCATAGGAAATCTATGAGAGGTATCTAAATAGGACTTCAAAAAATTTTAAGGCATAGGTACTTTACATCATAACTGATGAATGACGGTGCTTTAATTTTATTCTAAAATAATGGTTACCTTAATTCCTTAAGTAATTAAACAAAGCAATACCACCTTCCTACAACTCACCATCAACTTCTCCTCGGTGACGGTGGAGGCCCGGCCACTCAGCTTGTCTGGGGTGACCATGTTGCTTTGGGTCATTGCCGTAACTGTTCAGCGACACTTTCAAAAAGTACTCACGAAAATTTAAAACTTTCATAAATAAGTGTTTTATCGAAAACGTAATCAATCACTCCAATTTTTATGAAGAACTAAAGACGGACATCAATCAAAGAGTTAAATAGCAGGTTTCAAGAAAGACTTGGTACCTAGTTGAAATATAGGTACCGCAATGGAGGGGTGGCGGCGGCTACCACCCTGAGAGCTTCACGTGCACTGAGTTGTTGCTCAAAATACGAAGTTCGCGCGCGGCGTCGCCCAGGGCAACAACTAATGAACACAAATAAAAAATTCATGCGCCAATAGGCTACTTGATTTGATTGCCCTTCCGAAAATTTAAATTATCTTTCAACTTACGGTGAAAGTCGAGTGGCGACGATGGGTTCTGTTAAACAACTACCTCAATTGTATAAAATAATTTTTTTCCTTTATCTGTTTAATAAAATTAAACCAATAACTATAAATTAAATTACATAATCAAATATAATTTAAAAAAACCTTAAGTATAGTCCTATATACATATACATGAAATATACTTATTGATAATATTTTTTTATATACATATACATTTTGTATACATTATACTTAATTAGTAAATTATATTTATTTTTTAAATACTTCCTGGAGCAAAAAGCTTGACACCTTTGTCAAACAATTTGAAGTGATAAAGCAAGGGGTTGAGGTCCAAATTGACTGCAATCTGGTCATCTTCAAACTTCTTCCCTGGATATGTCACAGTCAGGTGTCCAGAGACATCAGTGCTTACGCCTGTAGAAAGACTCTGTACATCCACAATTGTATTAGCCATGTGAGACAACAAGCTTGCTAGCACATGGGTTACATCATCCTCGCTTGAAACATTGCAATGAAGTAGCACAAACGAATTATTCATGCATCTAACAGTCTTTATTATCGATCTGCAAAGCCAGTTAACCTCTTGCAAACTGTACTGTAAATCAAACAGATGTGTCACACCATCCAGTATTATGTTAACCATACCATGCTTTTCTTCCATTAATTTTATTTGATTATACATTTTGCTCAACAGACCTTGTATGGAGAGTGATTTATTATCCAGTAAGTTGCATACATTTTCTTTTCCTAAATTAAATACTACAACCACTCCACATTCTATTGCTTTTTTCAGGTTGTAAAACATTCTCAGGCCAACATTTTGGTAGTGAGTTGTAGAATTGTGTGTAAGCACAAGAAGGGTTGGGCATTTGGTTTTTATACAATGACCAAGGACGCAGCTTGTAATAAATGAACTGTCACATTCTTTATGCTCTTTAGCTACCAAAACTCTTCCACCGATGAAATCTTTGTCTAATTTTAAGGATGATATTACATCAGCTGACATCCTGAAAATAGATAAACGTGTATTTTCCTTTCTAAAGTAGGTAGTTGGCATCATGCCTAGATTCCCTTGACCTTGAGATGAGATTTCTTTTTTTAATAATGTATCATTAAGTTCAGGAAAGACAGCAATAAAATATATCCACAGAAATATTTATATTTTAACAGATACACACAGAGACCAATCTATAAAACACCAATTTTCAAGGCATTTTCAGTATGGAGGGGAAACATTCGGTGACACTAGCTCAAATGTTAAATGACAAACAGAGTTCGTCAGTGGATTGATAACGGCTGATAACAGGGTTCGCGCTCCTGGTTTTATTCAGTATTTCGCGGTCAAGCGATCTAGAATAGTACTATTGACCAAGATGAAGTATTTGTGATAAATAATATGTAAACATCTTCACGTAATAGCACATTGAAGAAAATGGCATTGTAAGATCATAACTTTATATTTTTACAAAATAATCGAGAAACGAAGGTATTACCTTGAAACTTTTTTGGTGATTTACTCTAACTGTAGAAGGATTGTGTGTTCAATGCACAGCTATGCTATAACTCACGTTTTCTCAGAGAGAAGGTAAATCACCGTTTTCTATTTCTAGATAATAAATTTATTTTATTATTCAGGCAGGCGCTCGACTAGAGAGTAAAATTTTTCTATGGGCAGGCGAGTGTAGTTTTTAGTTTTAGGTTAAGTTCATAGATAATATTGAATTGTTAAGTTTAGGTTATGTTCACAGACCAACTAGAGATGTTATGTTCTCGTTCACAGACAAACTAGAGGTTCTCGTTGTTGTTGTTGTTTTTAAATTCGCCCTTTCTGGGCAGGCAAAGGAACTTAGTCCATACAACCAAGTCCTCAGTAGTTTATTTCTTAGGAATCAACCTCAGAATAAAGACAAGCATAGAAGCCGGGCTAAAATAAAAAGTTATTTTCATATTGTTACGCTCCTTACTAAACGGCAAAAAGACTATTAGTTAGAGAGAGATAAAATATAAGAATTCTTTGCAAGTTTTCTTCTTGTGTTATCAAAGTGGTTTATTGATGACACTGGTTTATTAGTACCGTACAAAATTAAAAACCAATAATTTGGTACATATTTGGTGGTTTGTTTATGGTTTGTTTTATTTTGACGTATAATATGACATTGTAAACATCGGTAGCAGCTCCAAAAGTTTTATGATTATTTTTTATGAAAAAGGTGTGATAAATTGGTTTTGTGATTGTGAATGTTTAACTTAATGTATAACAATCTCTTGTGTAGTGACGGGATGTGAATCAAATGCGTCAAGGAATCAAAATCTTGATGTTTCGGTCACCTACCATTCGGTAAATAATTTTGTTTCATTGTAGACTTCTGGGCACTATTATGACTAATAAATTATCAAGAACATCAATTTTACACGCTGTTTGTCGAACTCGTACCTAAATTTATTGAATTATTACGGTAAAACACCTTCTGTAAAGGTTATGATAGTGTTGTGCCAAAATATGTTTAGACAAAAGTTATCGAACCTAAATCATCCGTGCTAACTTAAGGACAAATAAAAATCAGACATAATAATATGCCAATTGTTGTATTTTTTTCAGTTTTCAAGTAAATTATATACTAAAAACAAAATGACTGGATGCTATAAAGAGACAAGATTTTAAACATTCACAACATACTGTTTTATCAACAAAGAAGATTTAAGATGGTGAAGATTATAATCTGAAACTGTAACAACAGTTTTGCTGCTGCAATTTGAATATGTTGGTTGGTGGTAATCATAAAATATTGCCCTTTCAATTGCTTATTTTATATCAAATTAATTAAATGTTATTCGTTATCAACTTAATGTTAAAGGAAATAGGACAGCGACATTCAGTGGACAATTCATATTTCATATCTAAGAAAGAAATGCAACCAGAAAATACCATCATCTAAGCTAAAAACGTCTACTGCTGGATATAGGCCTTAAAGAAAATATCGTGACATACAATTTGCCCATTCTGGATAAAACAGGTTTAAGTTTATCTTATGTTTTTTTTTTGCTGATCCTAATAATTGTATATGAAAATTTCAAGTTTAAGTTGCGGGATGTCATCGTTTAAGTTAATATTCTCTAAGATACCGAAGAAAAATACGAAGGCTTTAATTAATATATATATTTGAATAAATTATTATTATTGTCTTGAATATAATATTTAAGAACATTTTTCTTGCTTTCTTACAGGCCTCACAAAATACTTAGATAAAAAAAGCTACAGAATATATGAACCGTAAATTTGGGTAAACCAATGCTGTAAACTGTAAACAAATAAAATTCCATGAAAATTTTACTTTGTGATAAAAACAAAAGCGCCATTGTTGCTGCAGGATATCACTTACGTATGTATAAATTGTTTACACCCAGGTTTTATAATACTTACTCTCTTTTATAAGTTTTAATTAAAACATATTATATTTTTAGGTCTCAAAAAAAAACCACAAGCAGGGATTTTTCACATACAAACACTCCATCACAAAGTGATGATCAAGATCAACCCAGGCAAAAACAAACATTTGAGGTGCAGAGTGCAGAGCAAGATTATTGAAAATGAGTGTGTAAAGAAAGAAGCGCATAATTCATACATTATGAAATTTCCAAAAATATATTTATTTTACTTGTTTTATATATACATATTATTATAGGCACACATCTTTTAGTTTTAATTATTTTAGAGCTGTGCTAATATCTGATGTGACAGAGTTTTTTATGAACGGAACATCTTTAGAAATAGGTAAGTATTATTATATTTTTGTCAAGACACCCGTTTTATTCATTAAAATAACTTATTGTGTGCAGTAGGTTTCCTGGAAGAAATCGCTTTAATCGATAAGGCCACCCATTGCCCTTATTCTTTTTCTGTTAAAAATTTTATACGGTTTGTTACATTTTGTATTTTTATTTGCATTTTTATAGCAATAAAGCGTTTTTATCTTTGTCTTTGTTTTCTTGTTATTATAATACCATACAATTACTCTTGAATTAGTTATGATAAGTTCCATAATAAAGAACCATGTCTTGTATAAAAGTATAGACAACTTGATTTAGGACAAGTTATTTTTGCCATCACTAGCTTTTTAGAAAATTAAAAATAAAAAGTCGAACCCAGGTACGGGCAAGGTGCGGAAGAGTCATACGACCCAGTGGAGAAAGTATATTGGTCTCTTTTTAACATATTCAATGGTTGCACTTGAGTAAGTAGCGTAACACAATGATGTGACTTTTTATTTTAGCCCGGCTTCTATGCTTGTCTTTATTCTGAGGAATCAACAAAGAAATAACAGAAGTTCTATAGTATAATTATTTGTTTTTCCTAACCTAGGTTCCTATATCTCTAGTTGGTCTGTGGTTCCTAACCAGTGTTGCCACCTTAGTGGATTTTCCACTAAATCTGGTGGTTTGGAACCCCCATTTAGTGGCCATTTTTTGCGTTTAGTGGCTAGTGGATTTTTTTAGTGGAAAAATTAGACCAAGAACTGTTGCAGTTTTTGGATAAATTGGAATAGCGGTATGCTGTTTCAAAGCGTATGAACTAAAGATGTGTTAGACAATTTAGTAGAATTACAACATTTTTCCTTTTTTCTTTCAATTGAATATTATACAAAGTCGATGTAATTTTTTTTTTCATATTTTTGTCCATACTTCGAGGACCCTTAGTTTTCTTTGTAGCTGTCTTGAGCACCTGATTATAGTTTTTAAAGAAGATAGTTTCAGATCTAGATGGCAATAAAATTTTAAGGTTGCGAATTGGTTAATTTTTAGAAAAATTAATACTTTCGCCAGAATAAAAAACGCGATATTTTTTTAATTTCGCGCCATACCGAGAAGGACCACGTTAAAGTTTCAAGTTCAAGTTAGGGCTCAAGTCTTAAAAATTGAACATTAAAAAATCCTTAAATAATAAAAGGGCCCAGGGAGGCAAATTTCTTAACTAAAACGATCGACTCGTAATTGTCTTGTTCTTTTTGGCGACTTTGTTAACCATTGCTGTTTTCTTTGGGCGTGTAACAGAAATCACATTTGTTAAATCGGCAATGGTTAACGAAGTCGCTAACAAGTCAATTACGAGTCGATCGTTTTTAGTTAAGAAATTTGCCTCCCAGGTCATATATTTGGGGCAGAACGCATAGCAAAGGGTCACCACTGTCCCCTATTAACGTATGTCCACTCATGTGTCATGCACCCTAGTGGAAATTTTAGTGGTTTTCAGAGGGGGACATATTTTTGTTAGTGGTTTTCTGGTGGTTTGAGGAGCCTTATCTGGTGGATTGCTATTTCAACCGTTGGCAACACTGTTCCTAACCTAACCCATTATAATGCGAGGGTGGTCTCCTCGTGGTCTCACATTTCAATGTTGATCACTCACACGGACTTTTTCGCTGGACATCGATCGACATCGACATCGATGTCGATACAAATCTTCTTTTTACCTTCTGCCAGGTTGATTGATTGGTTCCTTGCGTTAGTCCTTCCTTCACTTCAATTCAATCAATTACATTGAATTAATCTCAGACTAAGAGGAATTAATTTTCGTTCGTTTCACCAAAGTTTTCTAGTCTTAAATTTATTTACTTATTTATGTTAACTTACGTTTTTGGTTACCATCACAATGGCCTCAAAATATAAACACGTGAAAATCAATCGTAATAATTCCTTTACATAGGTTTAGCAGCAATTTCTGAGAGATTGACGAGGAAACATGAAAGTAACCTTCACTATATAGTTTTGTGAATCATAATTCTTTGGTCACGTTCACGTACGATGCTATTGATACCTACACAATAAATGCGGCTACCTACCTACTTTACCAAAAAATTAAAACTTCTTTGAGTAACCCATGTAAGTATTTAAAATTGTACTTACTTTCACATTCATTTTAATAACCCATTTGTTAGGTTAACCCTTACGGAAGCGTAGTAACAAGACACCTCGCGACAGACAAGGATAACAAAAAAAACATAATCATCTAAATATTATACCAAACCTATTAAAAGAGAAAAGTTTATAGGGAAAATATACCAACTTAATTGACCCATGTTTAATTTTTTAAATAGAATGATTAAAGAAGAGAAAGTATCAAGATGGTACTTTGGGGGCCTGGCCTCAGCTGGAGCAGCATGTGTCACACATCCGCTGGACCTTCTCAAAGTTCAAATGCAAACTCAAAAAGGAAAAAATGTATCTCTATTTCAGCTCACAGCAATGGTTATCAAGAATCAAGGTTTGTAAGATTAAAGATATTAATAATTAGTAAACAGATTTACATTACAACATGCCAAAACTGCCAAATAAAATTAAAACTACCTAAAAGTTTTTCATTTTCAGGTATTATGGGACTTTATAACGGCATATCAGCATCATTGCTGCGTCAGCTAACTTATTCAACAGCAAGATTTGGCATCTATGAATTTTCTAAACAGAAAATGGCCCCTAAAGATGTAAGTTATTTTTATGACTACATTAACTGCATCTCTGATTATTGCTCTTTTTTTTTTTTTAATGTAGTATGTACAAAACAACAATAAATTTACTTATTTGAAATCAATTTTTGTTGCATCTAATTTGCTAATATGGTTTGTAGCAGGGTTTATAAAGAAATTTTAAATTATTACTTACTAGCTGACCCGGCAAACTCTGTTTCGCCTAAGATTTAAAGTCATAATTGTTATTACACTACCTACCCACTATAAACTTGGCGTGACCTATTACTATGTTGCTGTCGCATCACAAAATCCGTTGCATAGTTTTAAAGATCTAAGCATACATAGAGACAGACACAGGAAGTGACTTTGTTTTATACTATGTATTGATATGGTAGATAGTTGATAAGATTCATTCACTTGCAACATTTTTGCAGGGAACTTCAATGCCGTTTTATATGTCAGCATTTCTGGCGGGGTTGGGCGGGTTCGCCGGCGGCCTCGTCGGTAATCCTGCTGATCTTGTCAACGTGAGGATGCAGAACGATATGAAGCTGCCGAAGGAGCAACGAAGGAAGTCAGTATATCCTTATGTATATTTTAATCTGTCACTTCATAAATATTATTTTTATTTTAAAATTTACTACTTATTGTTTTGAACTGACAGAAACTTGTTTCACAACCATATAACTGTTAAAATCTGTTTACAAAATCACATTTAATATGAGCTGCTGATTTAAATAAATAAATAGATGATATTCAAGTTTGTAATAATGTTAACAGTTACAAGAACGCCATCGACGGCCTGCTCCGCGTGCGGGCGGCGGAGGGCGCGGCGCGGCTGTGGGCGGGCGCCTCCATGAACTGCTCGCGCTCCGTGCTCATGACCATCGGCCAGCTCTCCTTCTACGACCTGGTCAAGGACCGGCTGCTGGCCACGCCCTACTTCGGAGACAATGTCGCCACTCACGTCACTTCCAGTTTAGCTGCGGTTAGTTAACTCATACAATGCCAGCAAACAAGTTACCTAAAATATAGGTAACAACATAATATTAATTTTAAATGATCACTTCTAGAATTCTAGAATGAAAAATCGGTGACAAAATCACTGACTGCGAATGGAACGGAATACAGTTGGATAGGTTAAATGCTTGTTGACTAGTGCTTTTAAGATGTCGATCAGTAATAAAAAATACGCAAAATACGGGCATAAAATGACGACTAACTAAATGAAATTATAACCACAGGGCGCCATAGCAACGACCCTCACACAGCCAGTGGACGTGTTGAAGACGCGAGCAATGAACGCGAAGCCAGGGGAAGTCAAGAGTGTGTTTGCACTGATGAAGAGCACGGCCAAGGAAAGTCCTCTCGCATTTTATAAAGGTTACATTCCAGCTTTTGTGAGACTAGCACCCCATACAATACTCACTTTTGTGTTCCTAGAACAATTGAGAATTAATTTTGGATTTATAAAATCCCAGCCAAGTAAAACTGACCACACTAATTAACCAACCAACAATTTAAAACAACATAGAATGTCTCATTTAAGTGATACGACCAAGTTTATCATTCTGTTTCTTTTTATATAGTTCTATATGCTAGGGCGGTGATTTTAGTTGCATTTAGCTCCATTCGTACAAAATTCCATACCTAATGTGAAATAGCAGACAGTGTGGTATATTTTTGCTGTTTAAGGCTTCAAACGCACAGGCGGATTTTTTTCCACGCGGTTGTTTCGCCGCGCGGATTTTTAATCCGCTGGTGCGCACACTTCCATAGGATTCAGTATGTTACATAAAATCCGCGCGGCAAAAAACCGCCTGTGCGTTCGTAGCCTAATAATTGTGATACAAGTACCTCTAGGTTTTGTTTTTATAAAGTTATTATTTATTTTCGGTCTATCTCGTTATAATGTTATTTAATATGTAGTGTTGTTCAAAAACATGAGAATGTTTCTAATAGTGAATTTTAAAGTATCTTTGACAGTAGTAAAAGACTTCTACTTTACCAGTTCATACCAAAATCGGTTTAGTTGTTTAAGAGTTCTTTACACAGATGCTAAGAGCGCCGGGGCGGAGCCGTGGGCAGTCGCTAGTTTCTGAATATAGGGTACAATGGCGGTCTAGGACGGCGTAACACTTCAAGTTTTTCCATATTGTAAAATAGCTCTTGTTCTTTGTATATTACCAAAGAACAAGTCTAGGGCGCACGAGACCATAGACAAATCTGTTACGCCGTCCTAGACCGCCACTGTGTACATACAACGAGTTAAAATTAATCGTAACTCGTAACTCACAAGACTAGTATTTTTATAGTTACATATTTTACACTTCTGAGCATAATGTTTGCACAGTCATTAAAACATCAAAATATATTTTTAATAAGATTTGGAGTTATAAATTTCTATTTAACCATCCATCTACTGTTCCTATATACATAACTAGAGGCTGCCCCGCGGTTTCACCCGCGCAGATTTCTCATAAACACAAAAATCCCGTTTTTCCCCGTTCCCGTGGGAATTTCGGGAAATCCGTTCTTAGTGCTCATCTACACTCCCCAAGGAACCCACGTGCAAAACTTCAGCCAGCTGCGCCCAGTAGTTTCGGCTCTGTGTTGTCTGTCAGTCAGTCAGTCAGTAACGGAAGAGTTTTATATATATACATAATTAATCAAAATAAGTTACCAAAAACACACATTTTGTAACCATTTATTGGAATGTAACAAACACATACATACATACAAGGATATAAGTATTACTTTATAGTTTTAACAATGAGAGGTTTTCAATTTGACAGCTCAGAAGAAAAAAACAAGTTTCATTAAGCTGCTACCAGATGGCGCTCTGCCAGGAACAATAGGTCAAGCTGAAATGAATGATTCAATAGCTCAAAATGAAACATAAAAATTAAAATTTAACTGAGGCAGTGACGGAGTGGGTGAAATTAAGATTTATACTAAGCAGAAAATGATCCAATCCAAAGATTCAGTCAATATTCGATTTCCCATTTCTCTTATATTGATTTAGACACCGCCATCTAACGGCGTATTATGAAACTTTTTTTTTTCTTTTCTATCACTTTGAAAACCCCTCATTGGTCGTGAATCCTCAACGTAGGTAACACCACAGAACAAGAGAATACAATTTAGAGAGAGAGAGCATCTTCCTTGTTCTGTGGGTAACACCCACATAGTCTTCCTAGTTTAAAAAAACTGTTGTGTTCTGTGTCAAATCATTAATTTTAGATAAATACCTAAATCCATATAATATCTAAATTATTACGTAATGAGTCGATTAATAACGTATCTTTTTTTATATTATTTAATAAAACTTGTAGCATCACATCTAAGTATAGGTTTAATTGCAACGATATCGAGCCAGTCGTTGTGTATTAGAACTACTTTGAATTTAAATAAATCACAATTGCATTAAAACAACAAAATGTTAACCATTAATACACTTGGTATTAATAATAGCCTTCAAATCACAGAAGAAATGTTATATTTTTTATAATTTATTTTATTTTGTACATAATTTTAAAGTTTGTTTAGTTTTGGGCTACTGGGTTTGCTCCTTACTATTTTTAAATTGTTAAATTTTAAAACTTACAAGTAGAAAATGATGTTTGTATCCAAGGTAGGTAAGTTACATCAAAATCATTTTAATATATCATGTATAGAGCCTAGGAAATTCCGTATTACATCTACATTCTACAAAGTAAATAACGTACCTATTGTTCATACATAACCAATTTGTTAAGTTTGCAAAAAGTACCTACTACATAAGATGGCTTACTATTATTTTGTTTAATAATTCAGTTGCAGATACTGTAGCTAAAGTTTGCATTTTTGTATTTATTACATGTAAATTTTGAAGGTACTTACAGAAATACTACATACAAAATAATTAAGGGTCATTTACACGGACAGTTTCTCGAACGTTTTAGGGTGAGAATCGTAAGAGACTATCGAAGGCGAGAATCGCCATGCGATTATCGCATTCAAAGTGTTTACATTCAACCGAAAAACAAAAACTCGTATACGAGAATGTCATACGATACTCGTAAGGCGATTATCGCCAGTCTTTCTGTTAACACTACGTCAAAAATCGTAATGAGATAATCGCCTACGATTTCTCGACTTGTCTAAACGCGTTCTCGCATTTTTTCTCGTACAGTGGCGGACTAGGAGGCCGTAACAGATTTGTCTATGGTTTCGTCAGGCCTAGACTGTATTACCAAAGAACAAGAGCTATTTTGCAATACAGAAAAACCGAAAGTGTTACGCCGACCGTGTCCGCCACTGTACATGCGAGAATCAAACCGATTTGAAGGCGAGTTTGTCATTCGAGTTCATTGGTCAATGAACTCGAAAAACCATTGTTGTTTGTTTACACGGGAACATCCAGTAGTCAAATGCGCTGCGAGAATAGCCCTTCGACATACATACATACGATATCGTACTTAGAGTTAAGATGATGATATTTTTTTTCTTCCTTTCGAGAATTGTATGTTCGATCTGAGGAACTCTCTCCGTGTAAATGGGCCTTTAGCCAAGTTCGTGTCACGCACTACGCACGCTTTACGTAAACGTAGTCCAATTTTTTTTTATTTTTCGTGGTAATTGCGGGATATTTTTTGTTTTGTTGCGGGTCACATAGTTTGTAACTTAAATGGTCTGTGAGTTAAATTACTACTTATACGGAACGGTGGACAAGGGGGCTAGGTAGAAAGTAACTAGTACAGTCGCATGCAATGAAATAATATCATTTTTTGAACAAAATTATATTTCATACATTTTTGTGCAGGCGGCTGTACGTTTTAACACACAAGTTTTTTTATAATGTTTTGATGCCGTCACACACAATGTTGTATGGCCTTTATATAAGAACCTGAACAATGTTATATTTTATTACTTTTCACTAAAACATAAACCTACTTGGTTATTGACAATGTAAATATATATTGGGTGTTTCTAAGTCGGTAAAATATTAAAGAAATTCCGCTATTTCTTACAACTTGTAAGCAATTTCAAGCAACTCTTTCTGTCGACTTTGTCTTATCTATCTGCCACTTTTGTCGATCGTCTTCATACATTTTCCTACATTTAAATGTCAAAAGCGATCAAAAGTGACAGAACGACTCGACAAATGGTCCGTCATGCTACTTAGGAAGCGGCGGTAGCATGACGGACAATTTGTCGAATTTGTCGTATCTATCTGTCACTTTTGTCGATCGTCTCCATACATTTTCCCGCATTGAAATGTCAAAAGCGATTAGTGACAGAAAGATTCGACAAATGGTCCGTCATGCTGCGGGGGCTGGTCTGACGAAAAGTTTAAATACAATTATCGAACCTCAATGTAAGGGAGAGATTAATTTTTTTCTTAAAGTTAGATATGGTGAGCTGAATTACTCTTGAATTGTGTATTCTGAAACTTGTCAGAAACACCCTGCATTTATTTAATTATCTACTCGGAGAGAAAAAATTGTTTGCTTAAAGCATTATAATAATATGCCAACTTTTATGACCAGTTTATAAAGGGTAATAAAATAGTTTATTAAAGTATGTACAATGTTGTTGTAAAGTCTTGTTGTAGTATACAGCACTGAAACAAATTGTTTACTTTATGAAAGCTATTTAACATAGTTTTTATCGAATAAAAATTGTTAACCAAGGGAAAATAAACGATTGTTAAATTCAATACAATCTGTATACTTTTAGGAATAATTAGTTAAAAAAGGAGCATTTTAAGATGAGGTAAATGGTAAATATATATTATTTGTTGTGGAAAACTTTTTTTCTTTTCCGATGTAACTTAGGTTAGTGCTAAATGAAGAAAATTTAAAGTTATTTACACATTTAATATATTGAAGTTTTTGCATTCACATACATGTTTACAAACATAATACATAGCTATTTATATAAAAGATTTACCACTTTGTGAACATTGATTCAATCCAATGCAGTACATTAAATGCAAAAATAGTAAAATAGGTACCAACTGATTTGTAGATTTACTGGAATGTTAAACAATTAACAATGTAACCATCTGATAACAAAAAATATAACACACTTTCAATATTAGTCATGGATCGAACATTTGAGATTATTCATATCACATACATGGCACTTACATATTAAGTACATACTTCAGGAGTTAATAAGAATCTTAATCGAGACTATATAGATATCTAAATCTTTTTTTTTCTACCTTCAACCACAAAACATTTTAATACGAGAATAGTTACATTTCAAATAAAATCCTACTAAGCCTTGCCTGCCCCGCTGAGTTTTCTCTGTACTTTGAGACTGTGCATTTCGTCAAAACTTCATCAATCATTGACTCCGCAGTTGGCTTGTTTAGTTTGTAGAGTATAATGTGATTGGTTCTATAAGAAGATAAATCTAAGATCTAAGATCTCTTCTTTCAGAAACCACGAAAATAACGTGTCTAATTGTACAGGACTCGGTCGGCGTGCAAGAGATCAGAAGATTCGGGTGCCGGGAGGTCGGTTTCAAAAGTGTTATCTCAATCACACCTCGGACACTCGCGCTTAAATGTATGGAATAATCGTGTTGCTTCACACACAGTCAAGACACGTGAACGCATATCATGCTTGTGTGAATGAGATAAGACGTGCTATTTGTACTAAGGGTAACCGAGCGCGGGTGGACCGCACTTGCTGAGGGAGGAAGGGAGTGCGAGTGTCCGTACTGTACGTAGTACTGTTTATTCAAGTGTGGCTCAGTTGTCGTCGGCGGCGGCGGGCGCGCGCAGCATGAGGCACTGCGCGGCGCGCTCGGCCGTGATGGCGGCGGCCGGCTGCATCCACGGCTCGCCGTCCACTTGCATCGCGCACGCGCCCGTCAACTCCAACTGGGAACGGGAGTATAGTGTTAATAGCTGTGCTTCGCTGATACCTAGATTTCTGGATGGATCCTATTTTTAATTGATAGAAAGTTTATTGTAATACGAGCTGTCCCGGCTTACTTCGTTACGCCATGGAATATAAGATACTACTAAAGACTTGGCTCTATAGACAATTTTCTTTTGACTGCCCAGAATGGGCGAATAAAAAAACAAACAACAACAACAAACCACCTGTCAAAATATGTAAACATCGGAAAAAATATTGCACCTCGGGTTACATTTGAGTTTAAATAAGGATCCCATTTTTTTTTGAAAATCTAGTATAGCCTATGTCACTCGGGGATAGTGTAGCTTCCTACCAGTGAAATAATTTTTCAAATCGGTTCAGTAGTTTAGTTTAGTTTACGGGCGAGTTTCCGCAATTTGACAGCTATCGTGCCTATTTTGCGTGAAAAGGGGTAGCGCTACTCTAACCACCCCAGCTCCTCCACGAAGCTCAGCAACGCTTTCACGTTGCCTACTGCCTCGCGCACGGTGCTTGGGAACCCTAGGTACTCACGTCTGTATACTTCTACCTGTTTGCAGTCTAGCACTTTCGCGGATGCAAGAAAAAAAGCATGACTTCCTTATTGGACACCCAAAAATTGTATGAAAAAATAAAGCATGCAATAGAAGTCATTTCCATATACTGGGTCACAAAGCACATAATTAGGCAAAATTGGCGGGAAATGGAATATATGCGGTGGGTCGGCTCCTGGACGCACGCGCCACTCGTCCATACATTTTGTTTGCGTAAAAGGACTGCTATAGCGGGCGTGTCCAACCGAGAAGGATGGAAAATATGTGTGGTTCTCTCTTTCTATTTTAGGCAAAAAAATATGGTTATCTGGACGCTGTCAAATTTTGATCGGTTGGAAAATGGTCACTGAAAAAAGTTTTCTGTGACTATGTATGACAGAGTGGTATGTTATGAACGGTGTTCTCGTGAGAAGCGTTCTCGACATTTAGACTGCCATAGCGGCTTTGGCCAGTGTTAGTGTCACAAAAACGACTGCTTTAGAATGTGCAACCGTGAAAGTGCTAGTAGAATGTGTTTGGTAGTTTCGTCCGCCTCCATGCAAGCCCTACACGTAGGACTGTCAGAGTAAACATATGTTTATTAAGAGTGTTATGCCTGGTCAGCAACCCTACATTTTTCCTTAGTTGGGGTTTATTAAGCCTCAAGACGTTGGCTGTAAGCTTGTTGTCGAGCATTGGTATTATTTCTTTAAAGTGTTTGCACGTCTCGGCGCTTCGGTTCAGTATTTCCGGAGCCTATTCGTTACAAACAAACAAATCTTTCCTCTTTATAATATTGGTATAGATAAATGCTTATATTTCATCGACAATGAAGACGCACGAAAGTAGTTCATTTCCGCTTTAAAGATTTTATCAGGCACGCGATGTGGAAGGAGGACGACACGCCCACCACCTCCAGCCGCCCGCGACCACTTTACCTTGACAGTGTGAGCCTGGGCGAGGCGGTAGGGCTGCGCGAGGCCGCAGTGCAGGCGCGCGATGTGGAAGGAGGACGACACGCCCACCACCTCCAGCCGCCCGCGACCACTTTACCTTGACAGTGTGAGCCTGGGCGAGGCGGTAGGGCTGCGCGAGGCCGCAGTGCAGGCGCGCGATGTGGAAGGAGGACGACACGCCCACCACCTCCAGCCGCCCGCGACCACTTTACCTTGACAGTGTGAGCCTGGGCGAGGCGGTAGGGCTGCGCGAGGCCGCAGTGCAGGCGCGCGATGTGGAAGGAGGACGACACGCCCACCACCTCCAGCCGCCCGCGACCACTTTACCTTGACAGTGTGAGCCTGGGCGAGGCGGTAGGGCTGCGCGAGGCCGCAGTGCAGGCGCGCGATGTGGAAGGAGGACGACACGCCCACCACCTCCAGCCGCCCGCGACCACTTTACCTTGACAGTGTGAGCCTGGGCGAGGCGGTAGGGCTGCGCGAGGCCGCAGTGCAGGCGCGCGATGTGGAAGGAGGACGACACGCCCACCACCTCCAGCCGCCCGCGACCACTTTACCTTGACAGTGTGAGCCTGGGCGAGGCGGTAGGGCTGCGCGAGGCCGCAGTGCAGGCGCGCGATGTGGAAGGAGGACGACACGCCCACCACCTCCAGCCGCCCGTCGGACACGGACTGCGCGCCGCCCGCTGCCGCGCCGCCGCCGCCCAGGCCTGCCTCGACCAACACGGTTAGTTGCAGTACCATCTCGAAGTACCTTAATAGGATGCTTACAATATAAAGACGAGTTCGCGACGTAAATTTTGTCTATGGGTCCTGAAGTGCTGGCTACTGTACATCAATTATAAAAAATTGGAACGGCAGTACATCAATTCTAAGAAAGTTAACAATAAAATAATGTTCGGCTTCTTCTGTCCATAGGGTATGAAGACAATGGAAACTCGATAAAAATATAAGTCATACTCCACAAGTCGACGCCGGCGCCCCAGGAGGGAATGTTGAGCAGCACGAGCGCCTGCAGTGGCGGCAGCGGCAGCGGGCCAGGAGCTCCGTCCAGCCGCACGCGCAGCCGCCGCTCCAGCCCCGCGCAGCCGCCGCCGTCCAGCGCGCGCCCCGCGCCCAGCACCAAGTACGCCAGCTGCGTGATGAGTCATGTGATTATCCTAGTTGTTTTATCTCACGAGCGCGAGCGAGCCACGCTTGTGTGCCTGCACACTGTCTTTGTCTTTCGGGCGGCGAAGAGAAAGACGCAGACAAAGACAGTTGCAACACAACACAAGTGTGGCTTACCCACGCTCCTAAGATAAAAAAATCTGTACACACGATAATACCCTGCTAGGTCAAGTTTCTTTTGAATACAATTAATGATTACGCGAACATTGCATGAGAATTCGACGACATTACAAAACCATGCTGTCTCGTGTGTTGACATGTGAAGAATTCTTTCTCCCTATTGAAGAAAAACTAAATTAAAAGTAATAACACACAGAATAACTCAAATTTAAAAATTTACAAACCCCCGACCCAGTCAGACCCCTCATCAACTTAACTAGAACTAGAGCTAATCATCTTAAAAATATCATGGTTACCTTAACATATACTTTCAATATCATTAGTAACACTGTACCAAATTTTTAATTGATAGGACAAATGGAAGGTGGTTAGATCCTTTCATCCATTATTCAAGAGCTGATCATCTTCAAACGGCAGATCAGGTCATGGTTACCTAAAAATATACTTTCAATATGTAACATGGTACCAAATTTCAACTCGATCGTACATGAGGAAGCTAGTTAGATCCTCTCATCCATTATTCAAGAGCTGATAATTTTCAAACGGCTGATCAGGTAATGGTTACCTTACCATATACTTTCTATTTCATAGATGTAACATGGTACCAAATTTCAAATCGATCAGACAAAGAAGCTAGTTAGATCCTCTCATCCATTATTCAAGAGCTGATCATCTTCAAACGGCAGATCAGGTCATGGTTACCTTAACATATACTTTCAATATCATAGATGTAACATGATACCAAATTTCAACTCGATCGGACATAAGCTAGTTAGATCCTCTCATCCATTATTCAAGAGCTGATCATCTTCAAACGGCTGATCAGGTAATAGTTACCTTACCATATACTTTCTATATCATAGATGTAACATGGTACCAAATTTCAAATCGATCTGACATAAGGAAGCTAGTTAGATCCTCTCATCCATTATTCAAGAGCTGATCATCTTCAAACGGCAGATCAGGTCATGGTTACCTTACCATATACTTTCTATAACATAGATGTAACATGGTACCAAACTTCAAATCGATCGGACATAAGGAAGCTAGTTAGATCTTCTCATCCATTATTCAAGAGCTGATCATTTTCAAACCGCTGATCTGATCTTCATCAGACATAGCTAAGAACACTCGGCCTGAAATTATCTATGATACAAAAAAAACTAAACGAAAATCGGTTCAGCCGTTTGGGCTCTACGATGCCACAGACAGATACACAGACAGACAGACAGACATCACACACGTTAAAATTATAACACCCCTCTCTGAATTTTTCGTTCGGGGGTTAAAAACCGAAAATATCATAGTGCAGATTCGAGCTAGACAATTTCCATTATATCATTTTAATACCGACTCATCAGAAACATCCTGTATAAAATCTAATAATAATAATACTTACATAGTTGATGTACCGGCTGGCGTACCGGTAGAGGAACTGCGTTCGCGCGCGGTGGAAGTCGAGCGCGACCTGCGCGTCCACGCCCACGCTGGCGTAGTTGCACGCGAACACGACGCGTTCAGGCGCGCGTCCGAGCCGGCCGAGCCGCCCGCGTGAGGGCTTTATTGTTATCTTCCATCTGGTGATATCAATGAATATATCAAATAACCGCATGCCCGGAATACACGAGGCTAGTTCTTTATATAGCAAGCTAGTGTTAGCAAGCTAGTAGTAGAAATTAAGATAGTTTTGTCTACACGAAGCCAAAAGTAGCTAGCTTGAAAATCTAGCCTCGTGTATTCCGGGCATTACTGTTGGGAGCTCATAGTATAAGAAGCTAAAGTTTCAACAGAATTTCTTTTAAAATAGACCATACTTCCCAACAACAAAATATAGAAACAAAAATGAAACTGTTCCAATATAAACAAAAAAGTTATAAGTGCCTTAAGTTTATTTTGCATCTCCTTCTCACAAAACAGTATTATTTGTATGGAATATAATTTTATATAGTTCTCTGTCTAATTTGCAGTTTTAAAATGTCTATATCACGGTTTTTTTTTGTGATATCATATAAATAGCAAAATGTTTTAAAGTGGTGACCCCGACGCCATAATTTTTTTTCTCACTCTAAACTTTGCTGAAGGGATAGAGCTGCACCCCAAAGGCGTAATCAAGAAAAGGACCGTTGACTTGACTTTCGATTGAAACAAAGTAACTTATAATTTCTTTTTTTTTTTAAACGAGACCCGCCTTCAATAAATTGACCAATACATAAACTGAGATCTTTCTCTTTTCTGAAGTCGGTTAAAATAGGTACCTTTTTCTGAATGTAACAAATACTTTTGTAAAAACCGCATCAAAATCGCGGACAAACATACATACATTACAGGTCAAACTGTTAAACTCCTTTTTTGAAGTCGGTTAAAAATATTAGATTAACTACCACCGGAGTCCATAAGTTTAAAAAAAAACAAAAAACAGCAAAAAAAACTTTAACCACGCCACGCTTTCCACTGGAGTGTGCAAAAGGGCGATTAGACTAGACTACATAATAGTGTACAACAAATTAGCGACTACCCAAGACTTTGGTCGGGCGGGACCCGTGAGTCTCCGACATGTAAGTAGACATGCCAAGCTGCGATTACACTTGTGCTTACTTAGACTACATGCGGCTGCACTACAAGCAGTCTAGTCGAATCGCCGCCTCACTCACCTGTCAATGTATTCCTCAGTTGCTAGCTGCACGGCCTCTATAATGCGGTGCGCGTCGAGCGGCGAGGCGCGGCTTGCGCCCCAGCCCAGCACGCGAGACAAGTCGTTTCCGGTACCCATCGGCAGGATCGCCACGGGAGCCTGATTATTCATTGAGGTAGGTAAGGTAAGCTACCACTTTATTGGTACCGCGTCCTTGGCATGGTCCATTTAAAGGCGGAATATAAGGATTAATGCTGTAAAAACATTGTGTAAGGATTGTTTCAAATAAACGAAAATCGACGGTAGTCTAACTTCCGCCTGTTAACCAAAAGCATATAAATACCGCACTCGACGAGCGGGCGGGCATTCTGTTCTGAGCCTTCGCGCGACACAGACGTACTATACTTGTAAAAGACCGTACTGAAACGTTGTGAGTAAAGAATAAAAGTAGTAAAGTGATTCTTGTGTTTTGTTCTTCTTACAAATCAGAAGTGGTAAGTACACGCTGCCAATTTTGTATTTTATGTTCTTTTTTTATTAGTTAATTTAATTTTATTAAATAAAATTTTAATAACGTAATTATTGGTAAATATTTTTGTTTTGAATTTCAAATTTGAAAGTCCGGGATGGTATCATATTATTTTTTATCGTGATGGTATTAAACCAGACAAACAATGTCTTTTTCATCATTTTATTAATGGCCTTATTAACAGCTACCCTACCTACATACAAAAAAAAAAAAAATAAGGAGAGGAGTGTTATTGCAAAATATATTATTAAATAGGAGTTTATAAGAGGTATGAATTTGTCATCCGTTTTGCTATAATAGGATAGGTTGTTTCTGTCTGTGCTAAAGTAGATTTTGTTGTTTATTTTTATAGAATTCAAACTTAAATTCAAATGTTTATGTTTGCAACATAGGTGTCAAAGTCAAAGTTAAGTGTCATTCAATAATGTTTCGCTATGTGCTGTCTCAAAGCGTACAAAATTATATCCTTTGGGAACATCCCGATGAAAACATATTATATATACAATGATCAATACCTGCGTCGTTGCAATTTAAAATTTTACCGTATTATTAATTATAATAAAAGTTTTTATTTCTGATATATATATATTTATATACATATAAGCCAGCATCTCAGGCATCAGTGCTCGAACTAAATTCATCCAACTAATAATTTTAAAATGTCTGCCGGTTACTTTCAAAGTTATATAAAAAAAAAAAACTTAATAAAACTTAAAGTAGAAGTTAAAAAAAATATATATATATATATGGGTGTGTTATTTGACCTCTTTTGCCTAATATGTGGGCTATGATCTGTGTGTGTGCACATAAATATTCTGAAAATATAAATCGTTTAATTTGTACAAGAGTTGATTCGGTGTAGGGTTCATTCCCGGGAATTCTCGGGTCGAGAATTCCCGGGAAATCGTTGGGTTTTGTTCCCGGGAAATTATGCTCGAGAAAAGTCGAGAACTCGAGAAATCATATTTGAGTTTATGAAGTGCAAAAAAGTTCGTGAATTACGCTAGTGATGGAAATAACTTTTTACTTTTATAAGCTTTATGATGATACAGTGGCGGTCTAGGACGGCGTAGTACTTCCGGCTTTTCTGTATTGCAAAATAGCTCTTGTTCTTTGGTAATACAGACTAGGCCGCACAAGACCATAGACAAATCTGTTACGCCGTCCTAGACCGCCACTGTACGTGGTGGAGTCAAGTCGCTAACTAAAATCGATCGAATCGTAATCGTATTACAAGCCATTGTCTTAGCCATTGCTAGTTTCTTAAGTATTTATAACAGAAATCGACTTTGTTAAAACGGCAATGGTTAACGAATTCGATAAAAAGACCACTATGATTCGATAGAGTTCAATAACGTAGCTGGACGGTGTATACTGTTTATTAATATTTTGTGTCTTGTTTAATTAAATTAAATTTATAATCTCATGAATTCCTCTACCTATCTGGGTATCAAGTTGCTTAAGCTTAACTTAATGAACAAAAAAAATCGATGTCAGTGATAGCATTCGAAAATCATTGCGGCTTTCTAAAGAGGACAAAAGTAGATGTCCTAAGAAAAGCAGCAATAGTTTTCAAATGCTGTCTTGTCATCGAATTTTCATTATTTATTTAGTTAAAGAGGCATAGCACAGCTAAAGTACCGCCACCCGAAAAAAAAAAAAAAAAAAACTTCTAATGCAAATATCAAAAATGTGAGCGGGTGGCGCTACTTTAGCTGTGCTATGGCTCTTAAGCGACTCAGGCCCCTTTTCTTAAATTTTTCTTGAAATGTAAACACTTAAAATACCTAACTAACTATACTTTTATTTTAACGTTGACTTTTTCATAATGAACCATCCAAGATGGGTGTATTCTTTATTAGTTAGGTATATTGAGAGAAGTTTATTTATTTTTTTCAAGTTTTATAATTTTTTTAAAACTTATATTTTGCAGAAAAACCACTTGATTTATTGGTTTAAAATGAGTTTTTTTTTATGATTCACATTGCGAATTTTGTGTCAACTTTTTTTATGATTTGGATCGAAAATATATGCAAAAACATAGGTAAATCAAAATTTCTCGACAACCCGAGAAGACCCGAGAAATGAGCCTCGAGAATTCTCGAAACCCGAGAAACTGAAAAGCTCGAGAAATCATGAACCCTAATTCGGTGTCATTAGTCTAAAAAATTTAGCCATTCGGTGACTTGTAATTTGCAGTAAAAAAAAAAAAAAGAAATAAAAGTCAAGTTCATGCAGATTAATTTTTCTATTGATTGTGTTGTACAGACATGGTCCAATGAAATTTAAGAAGCATTTAGAAAAATTTAGTTTTAATACTAATTTTATATAATTGATAAAGATAAAGATATAAAAAGCGTTTCTGTGGGACTACTTATTCTTTTCTGTGGGTGATTTATTGTTTAATAAATACGAGACATTCGGTTGAAATTGACAATATTGACATCGAATTTAATATACTTTAAATTTTTATGAATAAGTTTGGTAAGTGTTTAAATGTCACAATTTTCCTAATAGCTCAAAAGTTTAAATTCTTTTCTTATTTTGTTTTTATCAATCGGCTGGCTTAACATTAAACTATAAAGATTAAATATAAATAAGAAAAAAAAAAATCATTAAAAGAGTAGCATGTATTAAGATTAAATGAGACTAGGAGGGGATGTAGCGGTATAATAGCGGAAAGCGCTTTTTATTGGCTTAAAAAAAAATGTTTTAATCAGGGATATTATCTAGGACCGATATTAATTTTCTATATACGACTTGACAGCAAAAATTAAAAAAAAAAAAAAAAAACATAAAAACACTAAATATTTAAAAGAATATGTATTTAAAAGAATGGCTGTGTAGATAAAAATGAAATCAAATCAAAATTTTCGTTACATTAATCAAACCAAAAAAAAAAAAAAAGATTCGCGCGGTCCGATGCCATGTCGCACCTTTACATAGTTTCTTGTACATAGTTCGGACACATTTCTTTTGTGCTTTAAATACATATTGTGCTTCAAACTCTCTATCTGTTGAGCTTTCCAAAAATATCAACCTATACCTATATTATATAGAAGACATAGTTGTGGTATTCAACGGTTCAAGTGAAGTTAATAATGCATAGGAGTAGCTATTATTTTCTTTTACATATTATATTAAGATTGTGCATTTCAGTTTATTATCTATATGTAGACCTAAAAATTGCGTAAAATTAATGTCTTTAAATTTTACCTATCGAATTTTATGTCAAGATCAAAGTTGTTGTTGAGGAACTGGTAATGGAAAATGAAATGAAAAAGTTTAGCTTTATTTAAATTAATAACTAAAATATTGTTTCCTTTTTGTCGAACCAATCTATGATGTTTTAGTGCATTAATTAAATCTGATTAATGTTTGTGAACGTCATCGCCGGGTATGACTTGGTTTCTATCATGGAATAATGTAAAAGGAAATCTATAGCATTTGCAATGTCAATGTAAATTAGAAATAAAAGGGGCCTAATACGCTACCCTGAGGAGCTCCAAACTTAACTTCTGTTATGTTAGATGAAAATATAATTAATTTTTATATTTAGGACTCATCTGGCTTAATCTATCCGGCAACATACTAATTAAAAGGATTTATGCAACAAAATAAATAAAAATGATTCGATATGGCATATGGCACAGTAATATTTTAGTCGCCCGCGTCAGTTTCTACATTTTATTGGAAATAGTAATAAGTATTTAATTTTTAACTATTTTTAAAATCAAAGATTGCATTATCAGACATTGAGTTTCTTTATTATCACTATGCATACGTAGCATCAACAAAAACTAAAATATTTTCGACATCTAGGTATTCTCGACAACTGGAATAATTATGATTGACGAAATAATCTATAGCGATTTAAATACCACTTGTGTTTTTTTAAATTGTGGCAAATCTTGTTACATCCTTGAAAATAAATGTATATTAAAATGACAGATCCTTCGTACCTCCTATAGATTAAGAGAATCCCTTGGTTAAAAAAAAGATAAAGAAAAAAAAAAACAAAAAAAAAAAAAAACATTGATCACCTTAATAAATTTTTAAGCATTTCCTCCTGTATGTAAGCTTAAAGTGTATCTTCCGGTATTCTATGGTCCACAAAATCAAAAGCCTTGGTCATGTTCATGTTAAGAGCTGATATTGGTTGTCATATCTATGCTGTTCATAAATTGAGAGGAATTCATATACGCAATATTAATCGACTTACCTTTTCTGAATCTTTAGTGTTGAGGAGTTAAAATTTAAAAAAATTCTAAATAAGTATTAAGGTAAAACTAGCCTGTTAAAAAAAAATTAGAAAATATGGTAAAAAGAGTCACCGGACTATGAGTTAAGATGACAGTATAATATCCCGTACGCGTCCATACAAAAAGAGAAATGTTTTTCACTACTGATTATTTTCCAATCGCCATGAAATTATAGCATTTTCCTAACACATTAGAAAACTGGCTTTGTACAGTCAAGGACTAGGAGGCCGTAACAGATTTGTCTATGGTTTCGTCAGGCCTAGACTGTATTGCCAAAGAACAAGAGCTATTTTGCAATACAGAAAAACCGGAAGTGTTACGCCGACCGTGTCCGTGACTGTACGTTTTTCTTTTTTCAATTGTGCTGCATGTCTCTTTTTATGATTTGGTTATGTTGGGTTTTATGAATATTGAGTTACATACCTTCGAAAGATTATAATATATATTGTCATTTCAGTATTGAACGAAACCTAGAATTTTAACGTCAAATCTTAATAAAATTTTATTTTCTTTCTGTATCCGAGTCATAGAGATGGAGCCAGACAAAGGGACTGATAGGCACCGCCTTTACACCCCTTACCGCGCTGCATCACGTGTCAGTGATGACGGAGGTACCACGACCAGAACAATTCTGAGTGAGCGTCGCAGCGCAGTGCAAAGGGAGCCCAGATCATCGCAGCGCACGCAGTTCAACATTCGGAGTATAGAGTGCAGCGGCCGTGCGCGAGGATCCAGAAAAGCAGGCCGTGTCCCTAAGTCTGAGTGAGCGTCGCAGTGCAAGGGGAGCCCAGATCATCGCAGCGTACGCAGTTCAACATTCGGAATACAGAGTGCAGCGGCCGTGCGCGAGGATCAAGGTGATTGTGTATGAAATTGTGATTTCTAAAATTTTAATGTATGATTTACCTTGTATATTGCCAAAAACATGTATTCTTACTAGAGTTTGATTAACCGATTTCAAAAAGGAGGTTATCAGTTTGACATGAATGTATGTATGTATGTTTGTCCGCGATTATCTCGCGTTTGGCTGAACCAATTTTTATGCAGTTTTCCAGAAATGTTTTCGTTACATTCAGGAGAAGATTTAAGTACCTATTTTAACCGACTTTGAAAAAGAGGAAGTTCTCAGTTTATGTATGTGTCAGTTTGTTGAAGGCGGGTCTCTTTTTGTAAAAAGCAAATTATTGAATATCTTGATTAATAGTATAGAATAGCAGGCCGTGTCCCTCGTGTGGCAAACGGTAGCTCAGCAGGCCGTGTCCGTCAAGTGGCAAACGGTAGCTCAGCAGGCCGTGTCCCTCGTGTGGCAAACGGTAGCTTGATTAATAGTATAGAATAGCAGGCCGTGTCCCTCGTGTGGCAAACGGTAGCTCAGCAGGCCGTGTCCGTCAAGTGGCAAACGGTAGCTCAGCAGGCCGTGTCCCTCGTGTGGCAAACGGTAGCTTGATTAATAGTATAGAATAGCAGGCCGTGTCCGTCAAGTGGCAAACGGTAGCTCAGCAGGCCGTGTTCCTCGTGTGGCAAACGGTAGCTTGATAATAGTATAGAATAGCAGGCCGTGTCCCTCGTGTGGCAAACGGTAGCTCAGCAGGCCGTGTCCGTCAAGTGGCAAACGGTAGCTCAGCAGGCCGTGTCCCTCGTGTGGCAAGCGGTAGCTTGATTAATAGTGACTAGCAGGCCGTGTCCCTTGTGTGGCAAACGGTAGCTTGATTAATAGTATGGACTAGCAGGCCGTGTCCCTTGTGTGGCAAACGGTAGCTTGATTGATAGTATGGAATAGCAGGCCGTGTCCCTTGTGTGGCAAACGGTAGCTTGATTAATAGTATGGACTAGCAGGCCGTGTCCCTTGTGTGGCAAACGGTAGCTTGATTAATAGTATGGACTAGCAGGCCGTGTCCCTTGTGTGGCAAACGGTAGCTTGATTAAAATAATGGAACCAGGCCGTGTCTGTTGTAGCTTAAAATTAATTGAAACTTGAACTTGTTATTCTGGAATTTATATAAAATTTGTTGAAGTTAGCTTATATTTAATTTGTTTTTTTTTTTATGTGCGTGAACTAAATTATATTTATGAAGCTAATATGATTATATTTAGAAAAGACATTATATAGGCTTTAATCTTGATTTATTGATAATCTTTTTGTTATTTTTACCAAAATTTTTAATTGTTTAAGCAATAGGTTGTATGAGATCATACATAATCGAGGAAGGCTGAGAATTCCGGAATAGTGACATTGAAAAGACATAGAATGGTATTCCCTTAGAATTTTATAATGATATTTATAATGTAATTTTTTTACTAAGATATTTTATACGAATTTTTAAGTCAAAAGCATTAGTTTAAAATTAAAAAAAAAAAAAAAAAAACTACAGTAAAGTTGTTCAATTGATTAGAAACCATTGTTAGGTAATCTGTGACGTAGAAGATAAAAATTTTGGGAGAATTATTGGTTAGGAAAGCTTACAGCATACATATTTATAGAAAAAAAATATGATGTTAAACAAAGCCAATTACAATATTCATTATATTATTATATTAATTATATTATTCATACATACTAGAATTTATAATTTTGTTTATTACTGTAATACGCTTAGTTTATGAGTATTTGTGTAACTAAACGATAAAGATGCATGGAAATAGTCTAGCTCTGCACTTAAGATGTTTTCATCACTTAATGTACTAATTTTAATTTTATTAAGTAATTTGTATTGTTGTAAAATGAATTGTAATATCACAAAAGAACCAAAAAAAAAGAGAGAGATAAATTGCACAGTAGAGTTTGTTACCCCTTTCTTCTCTACGCTGTAAAATCATTGTGAAAGGGAGTAGAATCATGACTTTGACTTTGACTAAAGTGACTTCCGCTCGCCGAGTGTAAGGATGGTTATATGTTGTCCGCATTTCTGGTCGCGTGTACGAGGACGAACGACACGCGGTCAGGATGGACGAGTGTAAGGATTGTTTCAAATAAACGAAAATCGACGGTAGTCTAACTTCCGCCTGTTAACCAAAAGCATATAAATACCGCACTCGACGAGCGGGCGGGCATTCTGTTCTGAGCCTTCGCGCGACACAGACGTACTATACTTGTAAAAGACCGTACTGAAACGTTGTGAGTAAAGAATAAAAGTAGTAAAGTGATTCTTGTGTTTTGTTCTTCTCACAATTGTATACTTACCTATATGTATAGTGTTTTAATGCTGTTAAATGCCAAAAATAATTATATTCCGGCTTTAAATGGACCATGACCATATTGTTTGTTTTAATTAGGCAGCTTAATTGTATACCCAACTGTCTGATGAGTGGCAAAGTATTTTAAGCCTATAAAATAAATAAATAATAAATTTATGTTCATTTACAATGAAATTCCAAAATGACCCAAGGTTCGTGGAAGCTCGGTACAAGCTACGAACAACAATACTCAGGAAACGTAACTCTCCTACAAAACCGCTTCGATTTTGGTTCCACACGCACACAAATTAATTGCAATAAAGCACTCACACATTCTCATAGACAAAGCTTGCAGCTATTGGCTGCTTCGCTCGCGTCTGTCGACAAAGCAGCGAGCTAGCTCCCTCGCTCTTGGCTGGTTCATATCAGGGATGTTCCGAACGTTCGCATTCGCATTCGCGAATGATTCGCATCATTTTAACATTCGCTTCGACATTCGCAATCGCATCAAAAAGATGCGAATATGATGCGAATGCGAATGTGCCGCCATTGACACCAAGTTTCTTGTGTGAAGATCAATTACTTTATGGGGATGCGTCATAGTCCGGCACGAAATTCAAATTTATTGGCGTTTTTTATTTATTCTGGCAAAATTATTTTAAATGACTTCTCGTATGTAAAAAACCATTTCCCAAATTTTGATACACGTTTTTGAAAGACAGAGTTACTGATTTTGTGTAATGTGTGAATCTTGATTTTTGTTTTACATTAACTACTTAGAGTTAAGACGCTATATGACTTTTGAAGGTTTTTTAAATCAAATAATTCTCTTAATCTATAAGAGGTAAAGATCTGGAATTTTAATATAACGTTTTTAAGATATAACAAAGATTTTTATAACTGAGAATCACTAGTGGAATCAAAAAACCTCGATACATTATTTTGTCAAAGATAACCATTCCAAAAAACGGGAATAGCTAGTTCTTCGAAATTACTAACTAGTTTTTGTTGAAACTACATAGGAATAATGATAATAAAGTATATAAAATTCTGGTAATTCAAATTTGATTTAAAAGTAATAATTAAAAAGATATTTAATATTTATTACTTTTTCCAATATAATGTAGTAACCGATGTGGGCGACTGATATATGACTGTCCTTTTCCCTCAGTATGTTTGAGGGAAAAGGACATCCTTTGTTGCTCGGTCGTTCTTTTTGTTTCTAGTATATCGTCTTAAGTACAAATATTGATTGTATGTTTATGTTTGTTGCATTTGTAGGATGTTAACTATTTTTAACCGACTTCAAAAAAGGAGGTTATCAGTTTGACCTGTATGTATGTATGTATGTATGTTTGTCCGCGATTATCTCGAGTGTGGCTGAACCGATTTTGATGCGGTTTTCACAGAAGTATCTGTTACATTCTGGAGAAGGTTTTAGTAACTTTTTTAACCGACTTCAGAAAAAAAGGAAGTTTTCAGTTTATGTAATTGTCAATTTATTGAAGGCGGGTTCCTTTTTTGTAAAAAATTAATTATTAATTGTTACTATTGTTTAATTAATAATGATTTTTCTATACTTACCTTTTTTTTTTCACTGACCTTGTCCAACATTCGCATTCGCATTCGCATCATTCGCATGCCTAACATTCGCATTCGCATTCGCGAATGTCTAAAATTCGACATTCGGAACATCCCTGGTACATATTATCGCTACTAGATAGCGGTCAAGCGTTATTTTCCAAAATATTTATTACTTAATAATTAATGTGAAATTAGTTTTTTTTTTGTCTTTATGGCTTCTAGAACACTTTATGATGCTCGAAGGCATATTTGTAAAAATAAAACACGGTCAGAAATACCCAAAAACAGTAATATGCTCCCGACGCTGCAGCCAAACAACTCAAGGTGCCACTAGGAACTGACGCGGCATGGTGTCCGTAACCTAAGTCCCGCCCGGGGCTTCTTTTCCGTGTGAGCATTTTATTAGGCTAGTTATGCTTCTTGAGTATTCTACAATAAAAATAAAAAAATGCAAGAATGGAAAATCTGCGCTACGCGACGAGGCATGGTGCAGTAAGTGATACCTACCCTAAGCGCAGGAGCTGCGGCGATGGCGCCGACGACCCAGGCGACGGTGCCGTCCCCGCCGGCCGCCAGCACGCGGCAGCGCGGCGGTAGCCAGCGCACCACGCTCTCTGGCGACGTCTCACTCAGATCCACTACCTAACATTTGAGATAAGAGAAAATATAATTATTTACACATAAAACAACAAGAGAACAAATTACATCGAACAATGCAAAAGGGCGTCCTTATCACTAAAAGCTATATCTTCCAGACAACAATTGAGGAAAAGAACAAAAAAAAATGAAAAAAGGGAAATATGATAATACTGATGTAGCCCGAAAAAAGACTGAATTAAAACGGCAATGTCGCCTGTGTGGACTCCGATCATTGGGCAAGGCGGGTCTCGAGTGCCCGAGACACGCCAAGAAATGAAGAGGTCGTCTCAGGAAATAGTGGAGCTACGAACTGGGAGCGCACAACAGGGCCTGGTAAGACGAGAGGAATTGGCCCAGCAGTGCGACAGTTTAGGCTGATAACTATAATTTAATATTACTTTTGGTAAGTTTTTTGGTTATTAGTCTGTCAAAATGCGACGTCTATGCTCCAAGAGGGTTGAAGTAAAGATATAACTAAGATAGTTGTTTTTATAATTTTTACCTGAAGAGGATTGAGCAGTCCTCTGAGTAGAGACAGGACTTCATCACTCTGACTGCTACCAGATTTTCGATTTGCTGAAAAATATGTATGTTTTAAGATTCAATTTTATTATAATTATATATTTATTTATTATAATAAAAAGTATTTTTATATAAATAAAAAAAATGTAGTATTTTTGTTATACAATACCAAATACAATCAATGGCTCCCAATTTTCTATTGGCGGTGGATTAATGCACACAACAACACCTTTTTCCATTTGAACACTGGCTGGAGGGATTATGATATTTTTATACTTCTCGAAGTCACACTGCTGTAATAAAGTACAGATAGTTGGAATAGTCTGCAACCATAACCATCAACTATAAATAATTTCCTTTGTAACTGGTTCTTAATTTTACAGGTGTAACTCAATAATCTCATACAGCTTATCTATATCATGCATACTTCTGAGTCATTGAAGGCGCTGTCATTGCAGGTCTTGGTTCTCTGACACCAGGAGCAAAAAAACTTTTTGGGGCCATCATCATGGTGGTCTACTGAATCACATCGCACAGTGTCAACTGCAAATAATTTTTTTTTTTATTATATAATAAATGAATAAAAGAGAGTTAATACATTAAATTATACCTATAGACATCACATTTGTTCAATTCAATATATATGATTGTTTCAGGTTGGTCTGAAAATAATTTGCTGGAAAGAAAATATCTGATTGCCTTTGTATTGTCATGTTTACATTGATTGCATCACTAATTATATTACTCTAAATCCATATCCGACTCATCTGTTCTGTTTTATTGGACTTTAATTAAATTGATAGATTGGTATAGATTTATTAACAACACAAGATTTTTTTTAAACATGAATAAACTAAATAAATATTTTCAAAATAGCCTGAAATCGCTGCCACCGGAATGTACGGTGCCTAGCAGGCTGGCTGCGTTACCCCTCTGAATGGCCAGACTTATTCTCTAGCCAAGGTATGAGCCAGCAGCCCGCCGGTCACCGGAATGGTTGATCAGACGCATCAATAATTTCTTAAATAGTTGACGCGCCCCTGGCCCCCAAGGCCCTAAAGTTTCGACCCTAAACGGCACGAACTCACCTGATGTTCTTTGAATTGATAGATTCAATTTTAAAAGATTACTTTGTATTATAAGTACTTACTCTGAACCCAGTGATGATAGAAAGTCTTGCCTGGTGGCCATGTGATTTGTTTGCATTTGAACTTTTTGTCAATGGCACGACGACATCCCTTGCAGGCGCTGGCTGCGCAGCATTCACAGAAGAGACCTACCAGAGGCAGCATCAACTTTTCACAAACTGTGCACTGAAATTTTAAACTGTTATGAAGACTTGGTCTGTGGGTTGTTTTAGGTTTGAATAGAATTAGCACATATAATCGGTGGGTCGTTTTACAATTCAAAACATGGCCAAGTTGGTGCTTTTAAAATGTTATGAATGATAATTCCAATTAATTCTATGTATGAAGTATATTGTAGGTACACTATTTTATTTTCTATTTAATTTTTGGCTAAAAATAAACAGTACTGCTGTCAGCAGAGACTGACAGTTAATCTTAGGCGGATTTTACCAGTAATTCTGGCATCATTGTGTACACTAGGTGATCTTAAAAACTGTTTTTTTTTTTTTAATAAAAAATCATTAATTCCGTTAATTTAATATAATCTAGAAAGTTTTAAAAAGTCCAAATACAGTGATCATTAAAATGAACCTTGCCATGCAATGAAACAAATAGACCTTCTGCTGAGGCAGAACTGGGAGCTTGAAGCATAAATTCATAATTTTCAATGCTCATAATGTTTCTAAGATAATATTGGTTTTAAACTCCACTTCAAAAAATTATTTTTTAAATAACTACCAAAATAGGGCAAGTCATGCTAATAAAATGTTATTGACTCTTAATTTTCTGTTGATTTTCTTAAACATTAACCTACTTTGTTTGAAAAGTCCTAAAAAGTTAACTAGGTACCAGCTGAGCTGCCAGCCGTGTGCTTTGATGTGTATCGAGCATTATACTTACGTAGATATTGTATGGTATAGATTTATTACATTCTATACTACGCCAAGTGTGACCCCTAGTTTTATATCGAGTTTTTCTATAATGGTCTCCACTTAAAAGCGAATATAATAATCTATAAACCAAATAACTTATAAATGAACCACCAATCAGAAAATAATAGTTAGAAATAACATCGTTGAGGTGAATAGATGAAGACATTTTTTTCACAAATTTTATTTTTTTATTTTATTAATATTTTTTTTCACACCAGCATTAATTAAAAAATAAAACCTAATCTGCACATTTTACGTAACTTAAGTAACTCCGGGCATTGTGAATTCCAAAATTCACATTGTTTACATGTACCTACATGTTTCCCCAACCAAACAAACACACAAACTTCTCTCTGACACACAAACAGAAATTGATTGATCGAACGATCGAACCCACAGACCAACTAGAGATACTACGTATGATCGAACATCGAACCTAGAAACGCTAGAAACGAAACCGTCCAAACCTCAGAGTAAGGAAACCGCCGCTACGCTACAATAGAGTTAACTTATTTTTGTATATTTGCCCTGTCCTGGTTACGCTTCCAAAACTTACTATGTGATCAAAAAGGACAGAAGAGGGGTTCGATTTTGAGCGGCGTATCAACTAAACTGTCAAATAGGGTTGTATTGAATCCAGTTTCAATCGATATCGATATACGCAAAAATGAAAACATATAATAAAAATATGTCAGTGTCAAAGAAAGATTTTCTATCTTTTTTCTTTAAGTTTTTTTGTGTCAGAATTATATTTAGGTAGATAGATAAAAAGAAAGTATGCATCACACAGCACAGATAGAAATCAGTTGACATAAGAAAAACCTAAGTAAAAATATATAATACATAATATTTTTATAGAAAAGCAGTAAGTACTGTGCGATGAAAGGGCTCGGGCTCAGCTTCATATCACAGAAATATGCGCACTAAGTAGGTACTCCTAATTCACGTAACATACATCGCACGCAACGCTGTTAATCCGCCAGGACCCTTAATCAATACATAGTATAAAACAAAGTCGCTTCCCGCGTCTGTCCCTATGTATGCTTAAATCTTTTTAACTACGCAACGTAAGTTGATGCGGTTTTTTTTAATCGATAGATCTATTCGAGAGGAAGGTTTATATGTATAATAAATGCATAATATAAAAGAGTAACACGGATAATTTAAGAGATTTCTAAAGTGATGTCGTAAATGATTTTTTTTGAGCTTACATTGCAGACGCTGGCTGAACCCTAGGAGATAGATAAAAATAATGTACAGTGGCGGACACGGAAGCCGTAACAGATTGTCTATGATTTTTTATGCGACGCAACTGAGCGAAATGAGCGAGCAAGATAACACTATTTTTGTCAACCTCTCCACCGACACGACAACGAACTTCACGCCGTGCTAAAGACGCATGTGTGTGTCTGTGTGTAGGTGTAACCCATAGACATAGTAGAACGAACGCTAGGTGTTTATTAATTCGCCCATTCAGAGCAGGCAAAGTAACATTGTCTATACAGCCAAGTCTTCAGAAAATATATTTATTAGTAATAAAGTTGTCAGGTATTATGTAGTAGGCGTGTTGCTTTGTTTTCCCCTATTTCCCTAACCAGTTCCTAACTTATCTACATGCATTTAAATGTCTAAAGATGTTCTAAGGTCTAAAGCGATCACAAATAGGTATAAAAGTATAGGTATAACTAATAACTATACTTACATACGCTTTTTAAAGTTAACTGAAAGATTCGACAAATGGTCCGTCATGCTAAGCAATCAGCTGTTTTCGCGCGAAACAAAATTAATAAATTTAAATATGTATATGTGAACAAACTAGGGATTTTGCGAACACCCGGATGATTTGATATAAGTGTCGTAGTAAGATTAGATAATTCGTTTTTTTGCAAAAAAAACTAGGGATTTTGCGAAAAACCGGATAATTTGATATAAGCATTACTTTTTTTCAATCATACTGACATTAAGCAGTTTTTTTGCAAAAGACCTAGTATAATTGAAAACTTTGAAACCTTCCTTAACCCTGATTGGCTAGATTATTGCTTGCTGGTAAACTCTTATTCTGATTGGTTCGTTAAAATATCCTTTGACGCTACAGAGAACCAATCAAAATAAGAGTTTACTAATCTAGCCAATCACGGTTAAGGCAGCTTTCAGATTTTTCAATTATACTAGGTTTTTTGCAAAGCTTACTGGTAAACTCTTATTCTGATTGCTTCGTCAAAATACCCTTTGACGCTACAGAGAACCAATCAGAATAAGAGTTTACTAATCTAGCCAATCACGGTTAAGGCAGCTTTCAGATTTTTCAATTATACTAGGTTTTTTGCAAAAAAAACTGCTTTATGTCAGGATGATTGAAAAAAAATAATGCTTATATCAAATTATCCGGGTTTTCGCAAAATCCCTAGTTTTTTTTTGCAAAAAACCTAATTATCAAATCTTACTACAACTACATTACTTTTTTTTCAATCATCCTGACATAAAGCAGCTTTTTTTGCAAAAAACCTAGTTTAATTGAAATATCTCAAACCAGCCTTAACTCTGATTGGCTAGATTATTGCTTGCTGGTAAACTCTAATTCTGATTGGTTTTCTGTAGCGTCAAAAGATATTTTAACGAACCAATCAGAATAAGAGTTTACCAGCAAGCAATAATTTAGCCAATCAGAGTTAAGGAAGGTGAACTATTGCGCGCGCAGCGCAGGGCGGCGGCGGCGGCGGCGGGCGACGACGGCGACGAAAACAAAAATATTGTTTTGGTAATTTCAGAATTCTAGCTAGCAAATTAATTGGCAAACGATTTTCAACTGCTTTGAGTCTCAACTCAATGCATACTATCGGTAATTTCGCGTTAAATATTACGTAATAAGGATTGTAAATCATTGATTTTTAAGTATGGATGGATGTTGTTTTTTCATTCACCACAGTATTGTAGATCTCAAAAAGCTCTACAAAAAAGTCCGCGATGGTATATGTCTATCTCTTAGATATAACCCAAAATAAACATTTTTATCCTAAATTTTTTACAAAAATAATAATGGTATATTTTCGATGCAATTTAAAGCAATACGGCATTATTCCTTATCCAATTTAATACCTTTAATACATTGTGGATTTAATAAAGATCAAATAGTCGTTTACAGCATGAGATTCAAATGAATATTTTCGAAGATATAACAGATTGAAAATTTCCCGATATGCGACACATGGCCAATGATGGTCTTTGTTTGCAAATGCGACAGGAGTTCTCCTTAGCCTTATTATTATACCTAAGCTTTAACTTTTCCACGGCAGAGCAAAGGCCTCATTCCTCCTTTTTCACACTTCACTGTCCTAAGCAGATTCCCACCAGGCTCTGTTAAGCGCTTCCAGTTCGTCGCTCCACCAATCGTTTCCCGAAGCAACCACGTCATCTCTGAAAGTTTTTCAAGACCCACTCAGTGGTGTTCTTAGCCCTAAGATCGCAGTTTATACAGGCGACATGGCTGGCCCAGTCCTATTTTTTTTTAGCCGCTTTTTCAACTATACATTCACTTTATGAGTTCTGGCGCGCAGTTCGCTGTTTCAGACTTTATCCATCAATCACAGCACTATGCGAGTTCCCAATATGCCATGCGGTATATATGTATGCACTCCATATTGCCCATAGATCGTAGTTGACATAAGCGACATATCCAAGACCAAAGTAGTGACAAACTGTTTATAGCAAACAGACACAGCCTGTGGCACTGAGCTTAGAGGGGAGCCGGCGAAGAAATGACATGCCCTCCCCGAGAGGAACAGATAGGCTTGGGAGGGACAGGACACTGGATGTCGATCATCACAATTCTTTCCAAATTGCCACGACGGCCACCGGCGGGTTTTGGTGGCTGTGAGCCCCGAATACCGCCTTCGCTCCCCGCGCTACAAAAAAAAGTGCAAAGATCTTTGTCCCCGGCGGCCGTCTTGGCGCTTTTGGGAAGAACCCCGGGCACCACGCATTATAGAGTCCGAAGTCCTTCCCACGCTCAGGTGCTATCAGCTTCGTGCTCGGGGAGGGCATATTGTTCCCTCCCAGGCTTGCCTTTGGAGCTGCGGCGGCACAGTGCCACAAGCTGTGCCGCCGCCCATCTCGGGGCCGTTTGATAAGTGTGTCGGGCCCCCGCACTTTACACCCACGACCCCTTTTAATCGCCTCTTACGACAGGCACGGCATACCGTAGACCTATTATTTCGCCTGGACCCACAGGACTTTTCCCACCAGGCCCTGCCGAGCGTCTATACGTCGCTCCATCGTTTTCTGGTGCAAAGTCATTTCTTGCCATGTTTCGGAACCCACTCAGAGGTACTCCATGCCCAGAGATCAGATTTATTACGCGCGACATGACCAGCCCAGTCCTATTTTAATTCAACCGCCTTTTGAGCTACATCTAATTTGAGTTTTGTCATGACCAACATTTTGTAGCAAGTAGTGGATGTGGATCGTGAGAGAATTGCATAATACCAACTTTTGGCCAAATACTCTTCTTACAGGCGTGACAGAATAAAGAAGTCGAAAGACGCTTTAAAAACGCCTTGCGGAGCTATTGTGAAGGGACTCATACAGGCGACCTTTACTCTTATGTCTGAATCGAAAACTCATGAACATGTGCATTTTCCCCATCCTTACCTACGCAGGTCAGACTTGTAACTACGCAATGTTAAACTTTTAAGTACTCTAAACTATAATGATTACTTTTATATGTTAAAATATAGTGTTTTAACTAATAAGATGAGTAATATTATTTAATAAGATTTTTAGGTACCTATTACTAAGAGTTCAAATAAAACGAGCCAAAATTACATCGTTTTAATTAATATTGTTTCTTTATCATGAAAAAATATAGACAAAACAATGTCTCTAAACATCTACCTAGTGAATTGATTTATATCGAAAATGAAACCACGAAATATAATATATGATCAAACGAACTTCTCAAGTGAAGTTCGATCAATATTATATGAGTGGTTTCATTTGAAGATATAAATCACCCTCCCTACCCAAATCCCGAGTTTTGCCAAAAAAAGTCAATAAACGACGTAATTTATGCCAGAAATCTATCTCTAAAAAGAATGACAGGCTTGGCGGACTGCTAGTGATGGGCGCGTAGAGTGGTAGGGATGGGAGCATCGGTAAATTTCAAATTAATCGAGTAATCGACATCGATTAAATCGATTGACTAATAGTTATTTGTAAGAACGTGCGAATGTTGCCTTGTAGGTGAAAGGACTACCTAGTGAATTGATTTATATCGAAAATGAAACCACTCATATAATATTGATCGAACTTCACTTGAGAAGTTCGTTTGATCATATATATTAATTGCTTTTCACTAAAAACCAGGTGGTGGCGCAGAACCAAGAATCCAATTTGCACGACTGACAGATGACTGTCCCTGTCTCTTCGTATGCAATCATTAAACTTCTGTCACTGTTATACAATACTTCAGATGCTGCGTGCAGCTCGTAGAGGGAGGACGTGTAAGCCGGTTCTCCTACAGGTCACGTGGTCTTTGATAAATATTCGACCTAGGGTAAACTGCCCCATGATTGTCACTTTTACAAATTTCTCTTGGCTAAATTTATAACTGCAAAATAAAAATGCTAAATCGTCAAAATATGGTAAGTTGTTTTGTGCGTATAACCATTTAATTTTGATGTTTTAATAGAAACTTTCAAACCATAAACCAAATATTGGCACCCTCCGCTTTAATTAGTCATTAGTTTAAAATTGCGTTAATAGTTTCATTTGTTCCCAACGACTCACACCCCAAGTGTCACACTGTTACTCGTTAGTATGAACTTTTCAAAAAAATTCCCAACGAGTAACACTGTTACTGGTTGGGATTTTTTTTCATAATTTAATACTAACGTGTCACACTACGCGATAAACTATTATTTGTTATAGGTATTATTGGTATTTATTATGTTTAAATAGCAATGTTGATGTGCTCTTATTTAAAAAATAATACTTCTTCTGAAAATCAAATTGCGTTTAATGTTGTTATAAATTTACTTTCTTTTACCGTTATTGCATTAAGGTCGCGGTAATCGACACACAAGCGGAAGTCCCCATTTTTCTTTTTAACTAATATGATAGGTGAAGCATACTCAGAAGTAGATGGGCGAATGATATTCTCTCCCAGCAACTCTGATATTTTATTAGCTACTATTTCCCTTTCACTATGGGCTAGACGATATGGTCTTTTGCTTACAGGGTTATTTGTAGTTAAATGAATGTTCATTTCCCCTAAATTAGTGCATCCTATTTCTTTAGGGGAACTAGCAAAGCAATCCCTAAACCTTTTTAATAAGCTTATCAATTTTTCTCTCTCCTCTTGATCTACATTACCCACATCAAGATTTTTAGTGTCAACCCCGCCAATTCTCTCCTCACCACTCATCTCGGTACAATTGACAGAAAATATGCTCACCTCACAACTTTTTATTGCTTCACACCTCTCAGCCCTGGCTATAGTAATGTCCTTCCTCCATCTGATATCATCGGTTCCAAGGTTGCAGACCCGTAGATACCCCTGGCCATCTCTAATAATGCTGCTTGCTAACGCATACTCCTCATTGCCCAGGCTGTATTGTCTTGGCTTTGTGCAAAAGTTGCCTGCAGGTTTACCTTCCACATAAACCTTGATTAAACTGTCCCCTCTTGGTACAGCTACATCTTCTTCCAGAAGGACTCTGTAGCAAGAAGCTTCTTCCACAACACAGATAGAACTTTATGGATTGCCACTGTTATCCATGCTTAACTCTGCTCCAGAGTGAGACACATTCAACTTGATATCTTCTCGATGCAAAACTGTTTGTCCTACAATTAAGGCAACATTGCCCATGTCTACGTCTGCAACACTGGCACATGTATTAATTTGTACACCATCCACCACCAGCTCAAAATTTACTTCTCCTTTTGCCTTAATTGGGTTGCCTGTAAATCCTTTCAGTTGCAGGTATGATGGCTGCATTCTTAGACTCATGGCTTCAGCTGCTGTTAATGACATAACATTCACTTCACTCTCAGTATCAATGTATATCTTGGTGGAAATATTATTAGTGCCGGCTTGATAAACATGTTGTTCATTCCAGACAGTGTCTGAACTTTCTTCACCAGCTCATCACATACCTTGTCGTTGGTGCAGGTGGTTGCAATGTGACCATATTTCCCGCAGCGGAAACATTTCCTCTTATCTGGTAACTTACAATCTGGTGCTCGGTGCCCTGATTCCTTACAACGGTAGCATATAGGAGCGGACGCTGACCTACTATTTGGCTCCCCTCTCTCCGGTTTTGTCACATTTTGTATACTTGGAGTTCCCAATGTTCTTGAAGTACTTGGTTGCATATCATCATCATCATTTCAGCCGCAAGACGTCCACTGCTGGACATAGGCCTCCCTCAAGGCTCTGCATCTGTACCGATCGCAGGTGGCCTGCATCCAGCGTGGACCCGCAGCCTTGCGCAGATCATCCGTCCATCTGGTCGGTGGACGCCCTACGCTGCGCTTGCCGATCCGTGGTCTCCATTCGAGAACTTTTCGGCCCCAGCGGCCATCTGTTCTGCGAGCTATATGACCTGCCCATTGCCACTTCAACGAGCTTATCCGCTTGGCTATGTCGGTGGTTGCATATGCATAGTGGATTTGTTTCCTGGACTCTGATAGTTTTCAAATGCCGATAGAAACCCTTCATAAAAGTCATGTGGGTTAACACATTGGAAAGCTCGAGCATTTGCTTGAAGCTCTGTGGGGAGTCCTCTGATTATACATGACACTGCTGCTTCTCCGCTTATCTGACAGCGGTAGCACATAGCTAACTTTTCTTGAAAAAACTTAGTCATGCTCTCACTTGGCTGTTTCTTCCTATTAATCAATTCATCAAGCAGCGCCGCATAGTCATGATGGCGAGGAAAAGCTTTACTCAACATTACTTTCCATTCTTCCCATGAAAAGTTGTATGAATCTAGCCTATTAAACCAAACTCGTGCCTGACCTTGGAGTTTAGACTGGAGATGAAAGGATTTCACCTCATCGCTCCAGGAGTAAATCGCACCCAATTGCTCAATATTCTTTAACCAACTTTCCACATTCGTATCGCGATTTTCAGGGTCGAAATCTGGTATGAGCCGTTCAACATTTTGTAATTTTGCCGCTCTATCAGTGCCCATACATGTCTCAGAAACGGCCTTACTCACCTTCCTTTCAATCATTGAATTAATCGCATCACTATACAGCTCTTCCTTCTCACTATGAGCATCTGGTGATGTTCTTGGGCGTTTGAGTAGCACAAAACGTCCTCCTTGTGCTCTCTTCATGATCACCACTTCTGAATATAACTACTCAGAAATTAAAACACCTTTATACAACTTATTCACTAGTTTAATTGTCAATACTAATTTGAAACACACGATATAGTTAATATTACACAATAGTCATTAATAAATAGTTCACAATAATATTTTTAGATAATTAAGTTCTTAAAAGTAGAGCCACAAAATAGACCACACACTATATTCGTCGACAAAAGCTCAACCGACAATGACCAAGGCAAGGGTCCCTCCTCTCCTCTCTCATACGTCGGGACTTTCCCAAACAATGCATTCTCTATGCCCAGGGATTCCCTGTAGGCACGCCACCTGCGAAGGGCCTCCCCGGGATAGCACTCCCAACCTCCCCCTCTCCTCACTCCGCCCGCCTTGCCTTGTCGCTCTCCTCTCCTCACCTCACCACACCTCTCCTCTCCTCACCTCTGTTACAATTTTAATAAACAATACCTCGGTAACTACATATACCTAAGTAATGCCTAATGCCTGAACAAAACAAAAAATCATCAGTCACCTCAGCTGACTGAGTCAATCAATCATAACAAGTTTTTTTTCCTCTAGAATTTGGTGAGCCACTGCTGTGCTGGGCAAAGGCCCCAAAAATAGTTTTTTTTTTCTTTTGTTAAATGATTGATCGTGGATTGACCTGGTGCGTCAACCTGAAAATGCAAAAAACTACTATTGGACTATTGGCCTCATGTAGTTATAGCAGGTTTATGAATAATGCATTTTGAAATCAGTATTTTAGCGTTAGCAAACGTTTTAACTAAATTGAACGTTTAGGCCATTTTAGGGTTTTTTTATGAATAAGACCGTAAAGTTTTAACTGCTGGAAACCTACCCTATTTCTCCAATTATTTCTATTCCTGCATTGTGTCACCTTTGGCCAGTTCTCGAGATTGGAATCAAGATGGCCTCGCCAACGACTGCGATGCCGGTTTGGATGCAATTAAAATCGGAATGCAATTAAATTAAACTAATAACTTAAACTTTCAGTGCAGTCTTTTTTTTTTTGTATTGTTTTATAAATTTACTATTTCTTTATATTTAAAAGGAAATTTGCCCTTTCCGACTAAGGATTTGTATTTTTTTTATTTCTTTAATTTGATAGAAAATGTGTAGATTCGTATGAAGTTCGTAACTTTCTAAAGTTCTAGGTAAATATACGTAGATATGCCACCCCTCCTCTGCACTCCTAATACGCTGCGCTAAACGCCATCACGGTTTGTCTACTACTGATGTGAATGAGTCGACGTCATAGCGAATATTGAACGCTAAAGTTGTGCCAGGCCTTCAGACGTCCACTCGGAACGTTTTATGCTGAAGTCAAAGTAAACGTATAGTTTGTGAAACAAACACCTCTCTATAAGTTTGTAAAATGACATTCAAAAACAACCTTAGCCACTGCTTTATACCTATACTAGCTTTTGCACGCAGCTTCGCAAGCGCTATTTTATAATTAATGTAAATAACTTGTTCATTTGTTTTGTTATCCTCTCTTATACGTGGTTATACTCAGAAATATCAGTAAATCATTTCTAATTTCAATTTCTAATCCAAACCTCTAAAGAAATCAATATCAAGCAGTTTCCTTTTACAATACAAAAATCTTTAGCTGTTTGGGCTGCAAGCTATAATAGGATGATCAAACGAGCTCACCTGAGTGAAGTTCGATCATTATTGTACGAAGGCTTTGTATGAAGATGTATATTGTTAAACATGCAGCTTCTCCGAGTTGCTTGGCACCTTACGCGCTTTAAATCCTTCCCTATACCACAGAGTATATAATACTTAACCAGTACAGAGGCCTCGCGGCATACTAAGTTTTCTTTTCGGCCTAACTCGGGTTATCGTTCGGGTTATTTTGATTCCTTCCTCCGCCGCTAGATCTCGCATACATTGCCCGAATTTACATTGCCCGAATAGCCAGAGCCTTAGCGAGGCCGAGCAAGGTAACGAGTTTTTTTTCCATTATTTCAATAGATGGCGTAACTGAATAAATCGGTTTTCAATGTCGTTGTCTAACGTGAGCGGAAAATTCCGCAAAAGTTTGGACTTGCGACCTTGGCTCGCTGAGCTATTCAAGGTCGTTCGTATGAGAAATAAAAGATAGGTCGGTCGGTATATTTCGAAGGTGAGTAGGTGAACAGTGAGAGGTGATTTGTTTACTTACGAAACTCTTTTCTCCTATGCAATGCATTAAATAATAAAGATAATAAAGAGTGTTTGTAATTCGTAAGTGGTCGAACCTAGAAAAATACTTATAAAGCAGTGCAATGATCGTGATTATTTATGAGTAGTAAATACATCACAAAATATAATGACTAGTAAAAAAAATAACACAATACCTACATACGAAATGTAGCGTGCAGAAACGCGATTATTATAAATTTAAAGACAACAAAGTCGATAAAAGTTTACTAGTGAAAAATTATCTGCGCTACGCCTTACCAATGTGCGCCGGCCCTAAGTCTATAATCTCTCTTTTCTCTTCCGAACGAGCCCACCTGCACTGAGCACCTGAGTCCCTTTCCCGATGCCCGAACGCGGCGGCGGCGCGCAAAGCGAAGCGGGCAAAGAGCCGGTTGCTCCGGGCCGCGGGGCGGCGCGGAAATTTGCGGGATGCAGCAAAGCAAATTCCCGCTCTACTGCTGATTAAGGGCTGAGCATCGAAATGGGCGGACGGAACAGTCATAATGTGTGGCGTCATTTTTAAGGTTTCGGGTACTCGTCCCAGGACCTTATTTATATTAATTTTACGTCCGTACATATGTCTGACTGTATGTCAAAGACTATCCACGAAACGGATCAAACAATCCAAATTAAATGTTTGCACGATTTTTTTTCTTGTTTCTCAAAGAATACTAACAAAATTAAAAACTTAAAAAAATTACGTTCATAGTTGCACTTGGTCGTTTATTTTAATAACAACACATTACACGCTCATATCAGTTTCAGTCGGTTAAAATAGCTAGGTACCAAAATCGTTAGAAATCAAAACATCTTTACATAGTATAAAACAAAGTCGCTTCCCGCGTCTATCCCTATGTATGCTTATATCATTAAAACTATGTAACGGATTTTGATGCGGTGTTTTTTAAAGGATAGAGTAATTCAAGAGGAAGGTTTATATGTATAATACATGCACAACATAGAAATAGGTAAGGCGGTACGAAGTTCGCCGGGTCAACTAGTAGTATATAAAACAAAGTCGCTTCCCGCGTCTGTCCCTATGTATGCTTAAATCTTTAAAACTTCGCAACGAATTTTGATGCGGTTTTTTTTAATAGATAGAGTGATTCAAGAGAAAGGTTTATAAGTATAATACATGCACAAAATATTAAAAGGCTAGGCGGTATAAAGTTCGCTGGGTCGACTAGTAAACAATAACAAAGACGAAACTCCTAGAACCGGAAAATAAAAATAGAGTAAAAAAAAAAGAGTTCACCTCTGCCGTGCCAGGGATCGAACCCGGAGCTTCGGAATCGCAGTTTACATCACTGCCAATTGATCCACGAGACATTTATCAGTTTTCGTCAATATTGTTGTATATTTGCAATTGAACAAGCAGCAAAACTAAACAAGTACTCTGTGCATCGCAAGCGTGTAAGCGCCATCTAGTGCTTAATAAGATTTAGTTGTTTCTGTGTTTGTTCGAATGCTAATTATAAAAACTTTAATTTTTCGAATTTATCTTATGAGGTGCATACTTTTACATTATTTTGCCTTAAAAAATCTCATAGATAGTTATGTACATATTTCGATACCAATTTATCTATTTTGAAAAATGGTTTTATTTTATAATGAGCTTTCATACTGGTAGAGCCACCTATTGTATTTTTGTGAAGTTAATATGCTCTTTAACCTGATGACCACCCAGTGCCTATACTAAAAAAAAAACTACAATATTGATTGTCTATGGTCAAGCTGTCAAACGTCATTCTTTAGAGCCTTATTGAGCTTGACTCACAACTTGGGTTACTTACAAATTGTAAAGGGCGGGCGGGACAATATACATCTTCATACAAAGCCTTCGTACAATAATGATCGAACTTCACTCAGGTGAGCTCGTTTGATCATCCTATTGTACATCGGCTTTGTATTCGATGTATATTGTTAAACATGCAGATGTTCAGAGCCAATAATAATATCTTAAAACAAAAGTTGTGAGGCTTCTATCGAAGATAACCCCTTCTAATATAGGAAAGGACAAACAGATTTGTTTGAAAACTTAATTAAGTTGTTTTATATATCCTTAGTAAAGGAACATGAAAATGTAATAATACATAAAAGAAAATTTAATAAAGTTAAATGTAATATCAAATGTAATCAAAACAGGGCGTATTAATACCGCTTCTTAACTAAAACAAAAAGATATCACATGAATAGAGTTGTATTATGTGAACCTCTACATAGTTCAAGACCTACTGGTTTAGTGAACTGTTTGTCTAATGACACACCTTTAGACTTGGTGGTTGCTAGATGGCTTGTGTTTGTCCTGCAAACACCTTAACTTTCAAATTTAAAATTAAATTATTCTACATAGGATACAAGGTGTTTCTTATTTCAAGTCTCATATCATTATATTTATTAATATAGTATCCTATTCGCAAGAGGCGCAGGCAAAAAACAGTCCCCAAAAGGACAGACCAGTCCGCATAGCAAAACATTGTACGTAGCTACGTCATGCTACACGAGCCAGACAGCACCCTGCCGCGGCACGCCTTCGATCAGACCCATCATCGAAGCCAACGATGGAAGCCGCCAGGAGACGCACCCAAACAAGATCATCTTATTTAAAAGATTTTACTCCCTTTTTACCCCAAAATAGCAAAATATTTTTGGTCCAGCATACTATTGTTGATGAGGTCACAGATTTGTGTCGTTTTTTGAAAGAATTGACAATGGGTTTTTTACGAATGTTTTCTCAAAATCACAGAAGTTTTACAGAACAGAAGTTTTTTCACGTTCAAAAGCTTTGATTAATTTAATTTGGTTTACAAAAAATCTAAGACTCAATGTCTTAACAATATCAGTATAACTTTATGTATATTGAAGTCTGTATTTATTTAGTTCTAGTACTTTACTTTTTAAAAGTAAATACTTGTTCTGTGTAGCAGTAGCTACTTAAAGCTAGTAACATGACTAGTAAGTTAATACTTGTTCTGTGTAGCAGTAACTACTTAAAGCTAGTAACATGACTAGTAAGTCAATATTTGTTCTGTGTAGCAGTAGCTACTTAAAGCTAGTAACATGTTTTTTAACTGTAATTCACATTCACATTCAATACTTTAATCATATCTCATGTTTATTTATTAATACTTTAATCATATCTTATATTTATTTATAAATAAATAAACAATGACATTAATATGGCAATGGTGGTAGGTCTTCATAATATAATCATCATCCCCTATTTTAGAGCCACCATTCAACATAAAATCAAATTTATAAAAATTTGAAGCACCTGAATTAACATTCTTAGGAGGAATGTCCATTTATATGGAACAAAGAATGGATCATTGTTATTTTAATTATTGTATTGAGTTTGATCAATGCTCACCGCTGAGGACTCAATTATAATTTCTACAAATGACAGTAGTGGTACTGATATTTAAAGCCGGCATTGCTGGAGCATATCTCTGTTTCTATATTATCTGACAATGAAGCAGGTCTCTGAAAGGTGAAGATAATAATTAAGAAAGGTTTCTTTCAGGGTGTTGCAAAAACCAAAAAATAATCCATAACAGAGAACCAAAGTTGTGATGACCATCATTATGCTGGTAACATAGTTAACACTAGCAGTAAATCAACATTCCAGGATTTTTGTTACAGTTTCCAAAATTCACCCATGCATAGCAAGAAGCTGGACTAGCTACTAATGTTACATATGAAGTGTCAAAAGTAAGTAAATTGCGAAAATTTTTAGGTTTTGCTGGGCATAAGAATACTGAATTTAAGATGTTTGACTAATTGAATCATTGTAATAATGAAAAGAGTTATTAAAAACTTGCAGCCTAAAGAAGCGAAAAGAAAAGGTTTGTCAGAATCATAGCAAGTAGAAATTAATTTTCTCTGCCTACCCCTATGGAAACAGGCGTAGCGATAAGTATGTTTGTACCTATGTATTATGTATGTACATATCAATGTACATAATATATGAACATTTATAGAAAGTGTTTGGTCTAAACAGCTTGTAAGTACTCAAAAAAACACACAACTGTTACAAATACCCCTTGCTGGCTCAAAAAACTTGGTACACATTTGTACCCAAATTCCATGTATTACATTCTAATGCTGTGAGCGTAGCAAATATGAGAGTAAATGTGATAATTAGATGTGATAATTTTTGTTAACTCTTCATGCATTTGCATTTGTCTGTACATAATATGTATTTGCATAAAATTATATTTTTTCCATATATTTATAGAATAGATTTTAAAAATTTACAAAATAAAGGCTTTATTGATGTAAGAAAGCTAAAAACCACTTTCATTATTTAAAGTGAAACTGTACACATCCATAAGGATGTGTCTGGAACTCATGTAAATGTAAAAATCTTAATCTTAAATTATTTAAACCTCTAAATGTCCTGTGCAATAAACTGTACATAGTTTGTATGCGTTTGAGGGTAAGTATACATTCGACGTGTAAATATAACACTGTTATAAACTGATGAAATATTTCAAATAAAATAAACCATGATCACCATTTTTGGTACTTAGACATGATTTTTATATAACTGACTGGCTTGATTGTCACACTTTTAACAATCTGATTAAATTTTTGACTATATCCATTACTTAATTTATTTAATGATGGTACTGTGAGCAATGTTAAAATATTTTCAATGGTTTTAATTTAACCATAATACTGTGTTCTTGAATATAAATTTTCAGAGTGTATTGATGGTACTCTGGGCAATGTTAAAATATTTTAAATGGTTTTAATTTAAACATATTACTGAGTTCTTGGACAGATTTTAAGATTCTATTGAATGAGAAGGTGTAGTTATACCCTTAACATACAGAACCCAAAATAAACAAATTATAACACAGATTTTTCCTTTAGCTTAGGAAAAAAGTGGAAATAAGCTTGCCACCATGGCTTACCTCTATTTGTCAGAAGGAGCATGCCGCTTAGACAGGGCTGCGTCTGGGTCGTTAGGCTGTTGCCTGCGAAACCCTATGGTGGTTCTAGTATTGGTAGTTCCTGGCTACCAGGGGTTTCATGGGTTTTCCCCATACAGCAGTGCAAACCAATATGGTAGTAATGGGATGGCCTGATAAAGTTTTCCCATTCAGGGTTTGCAGGTGGCTTTTGCATATTGATTTTTGCATTGTGTTGACTAAATTGTCATTGTTGCAATCTTCTGTTGAAGATCATGGCCAAAATAAGGAACTTGTCCCGCAGTACATCATTGACTAGATTCAAAGAATGGTTTATCTAGATGAGACATGGTAAAATTTATTCTTGCTTTTGTTTGAATAGAATGCAAGACAGCAAAGATCCTGACTGCATCGCAGTGGGGATATAAGTTTCAGTTGGTTTATGTTTTAACTTACTTTTAGTGTTGTAAGAATTTTTCCATAGCATGGCGGGTCCCAAAACAAATTTATTTTGTTTATTTTCAATTTCTTATACTTACTTTTCTGGGAAAAACTCTTCCAAAAGTTAAGTTTTAGCTTATTTCTTTGGGCCAAATTAAGGTTGTTGGGGAAGTAGGTATCTCCCTCAGTGTCACTGATTGAACCTGAATGTTATGCCTACCTGTGTGGTAGTACATTGGTAGTATTAACTTGCTACGGAGAAGATAAGTTATCTCCATCCTTTGCTCTATTGGCATTTGTGCCTCATGTTGATTGTGATCCATCTGAGTAAATCTTTGTGATTTGACACTTAAGAAATTGTAGAGCACATCCATGTATCTCGTACACAGCCTGTGGCTTGTTCAGAAGACAAAAAATATTTTGAAGACAAAAAATATTTTGCCGCCAAAATGTCTGCGCATCGCGTGCGCGTGCTTCGCCCTTATCAAACCAATAAACGGCTGCTTTGCCAACGAGCACGTCGATATATCGCGTATATCACCCGTGTCAATGTGAAAGGGCTTGTTTGTAAAGGCATGCGCCAACAAACACGTCGGTATATCGCGTATACCACCCGTGTCATTAGAAAGGGCTTGTTTGAAAAAACATGCCAACATGACACATTGTGTCATATGAGGTCATTGGTACGTAACCAATGTAATTTTTAACTATACCAGAAGAATTCTCATCCTGCAGATCCTGCTTCGAGAAAACTTACGAAGCTGACGTCCTTGTTGCAGGTTTTTTATTTCCCTGCATTCCACAATTTTCGGATCTTGTTCCGATATATTTCGAGTTTCCTGTCCTTTGACTTATGTTTTTGTACACATTTTCGTGTAGTTTTGCTGTTATTTTCACTTATTTTAATAAATCGAAACTATTTTTTACTAAAAAACAAAGCGCCGGTAACCACGCGAACACAAAGAATGACGTTTGACAGCTTGACCATAGACAATCAATATTGTAGTTTTTTTTTTTAGTACCGTAAACTGCTGCAACTTTGCCAATACGCTTCAAGTTTGCCTAATTTATTAAAACTGAAATTACTAGACAAGTGCTCACTATTTTTTACTTTCAATAATAGTAAAAATAGCACCGTTTTATTGGCAACTCATTTCTTATTATTAGAAATGGCTCTTTCTGTCTCTTTTTTTTATATGAAATATCAACAGTCACAAGCGGAGCGCATGGATTTTTAGGGTTGTGCAAACTTTTTGTTTTTACTTGAAAGAAACGAGAATTTCAACTTTCTTATTAATTACGGGGTAAGTCAATGAGCTCTTTCTCCTATTTATAATGATGTTTCTTGTTTAAATGATCATTTACGACTCTAACGATGCTAGGCAATGTTGCAAAGGGATTCTTAGGCGGTAGTGGTTCAAGTTTGCCTAGGCCTAGGGTTGTCACTAGTCCCAACTACAGTGAAGCATTCTGAGGGTTGAGTTGTGATTTTACCAGTATAAGTATTTTTAAGTAAGTTATTACTTATTATTAAACAGTGTGAATGTATGACTGTATGTAAATAATAGACAAAAACGTTTTTTACGAATTTCATAAAAATACAATACCCAAAGGGGCAATTAACAAATAACATTTTAAAGTTTATTTTTTATCATCAATTATGGCCTTCTTTCATTCTTTATGTGCGCTTTTGCCAAGAACATTATTATTAGTTATAAAACATAACTAACTTATACTTATCAAAATGTGCAAACAACATAATATAAAAAAAAAATTTTTTTTTTATAATAATGTTGTGTAGTACGGCTAAATGTCTAAGATATTGAGTAGGTACAGGTACGCGAATAAAGATAAATATTGAAAAGAGAAGAAGACAAAAACTTGGAGCCCGGCTATACGCTGATTATTCGCAAGAAAACATTATACGTTTCTGTAGAGTACGCAGCAAAGCACTATCGAATTACAAGCCTGATTAAAATGCTGATGCCATTAGATCACCTACTTATAATTTTTTTTTTAATAAATAGTGTGTTTTTAAATTGTATGTTTTTCAATTTGTGACAACCCTAACTCTGCATAAAAGTTACTATGAAAATATTTAAAGATGAAGCTCAAAGTGTGCCCAACATTGCCTGCTACCCAGATAAAAATAAATATGAGTATATGTGCTAACCCATGCACATCTCGATGGTAACTCAATTGTTACCGATCTGTTATTAAAATCGGTTTTTAAATGCGACCCATATTTTTCATAATAATCTACTAGGCAAAGTTGAGTTATTTCATCACAACTTTGCCTACCACTTTGACAGTCTCTGGAAATCTATATATCAACAGTTTCGGCAAAATGACCCTTTATTCGTATAGCATTTATCTCTAATTCGCTTGCTATTGTTTACAAAAGCACAGATAACAAATACTTTAAAAGATATTTTAAAAAAAGCTTAAATTTCGTGCAAAGTTGCAGCAGTTTACGGTATAGGGAAGGATTTAAAGCGCGTAAGGTGCCAAGCAACTCGGAGAAGCTGCATGTTTAACAATATACATCGAATACAAAGCCGATGTACAATATCCGTTTTTCTGAATACACAAACTAACCTTGGCCTATATGCATAACTCTGACGATTCAAAAAAAAAAACCAGTTCATCTACCTGGTATACTCCGTTTACTTTTACCATCATCGTCGCTCGCTAGGTACCGATAGACCTGTATATTGGTCTTGCGCGAGTCTTATCCAGTTTACTTCAACAACCATTTCTTTTTTCATACAGACTGTTAACCCGTGTATCAGCGTCCGCATATCCCTTTATAATAAACTTTATGTCCACCATGTTGGATTTTAAAATTTCTAACTTTTCCGTAATCAGAACCCCCAATATCCTAAAAAACTCCACACATATCGATATACATTTTGCATTTATAAATTAAAATGATGTGTTTTTGTGATATTAACGATTCCTAGAAACATCACCCATTTCGATTTGTAAGAAAAATAATAAGCGGTTTCGGTTTTTCATAAAAACTTTGTATCAAGGACTCCAGTAACTATAAAAGCAGGTATGATATCATATTTGATGTTGTAATATTATAAGGAGCTTATTTTGAAAATTTCAAGTCTCTAGTGTCATTAGTTTAGATATAAGCAAAAACATATTTCCTGTATAATATATAAAAAAAACATTATGATGATGATGATACAAAAAGAATCCAAAGTCTAAATTTCAACATTCTGAATCCAGACGTTTAGGAGTTTCATACACACTGTGTTACTGTTATACGGCGTCCCATTTGTTTTTCGTAATTAGCGCCCACAACAATCTAGAAACATCACCTATTTCGGATCAAAGAGAATCTACAGTGTAAATTTCAACTTTTTAAATCCAGACGTTACACCCTGTATAGGGCGTCCCGTTCTTTTCGTAATTAGTGCCCTCAACAATCTAGAAACATCACCCATTTCTAATCAAAGATAATCTACAGTGTAAATTTCAACTTTCTAAATCCAGACGTTACACCCTGTATACAGCGTCCCGTTTTTTTTCGTAATTAGCGCCCCAACAATCTAGAAACATCGACCACTTCAATTTCTAAGAAAAATAATAAGCGGTTTCGGTTTCTCATACAAACTTTAACACCCTGTATTAAGGCTTTCAGAACTAATAAACGCAGTTTTGATATCATATTTGAGGTTGTAATATTATAAGGAGCTTATTTTGAATTTTTTAAGTCTCTAGTGTCATTAGTTTAGATTTTAGCAAAAAACATATTTTATCCTGTATAAGACCTCAGGGGCAAAATTAAAAAAAAAACTAAATCATTTATGATGTTGGTGATACAAAATGAATCCACAGTCTAAATTTCAACATTCTAAACCCAGTAGTTAAGGAGTTTCATACAAACTGTTACACCCTGTATACGGCTTCCCGGTTAAGTTAGCCCAAAATCCCGTCTTAGTGGGTGCCTACGTCACGTAAAGAAGCTACTGTCCAAATTTCATCTTTCTATCTTCAGCGGTTTCGGCTGGGCGATGATGAGTGAGTGAGTGAGTAGATCAGTGGTATTTGGATTTTATTTATATAGATTTACTTATCTTATAAAACTGCATATCTCTCTTTACAGGCCGGCTTGGTATCAGAAGGAATTGAATTTAATCTACATCCATATGATTACTTCCCTACAACATGTTCAGAAACGACAAGTTAGTGGCCTACCTATATAAAGAAACCTGTATCATTGTGTGCATCTTATTTTTTTCTTGACTTTGTTGATAACTAAACTTTAATGAGCGGTTTTCGAACTGTCACTTTTAGTTACAGAGACTGCTATAAGATGGCACTAGCAATCAGATTAAATGTCAAATTCTATATGAATTCAATCAGTCAGGTCAATCAGATTTGACGTTGACATTACACCTACATACATTGGCTATTCAGTGCCATCTATCAGCATTCTCCTAGAACCATTAAAACTGTCAAAAACGAAAACCCCTCATTACGTTCAAATTTAGAACTCAAATTATACATGTTAAACAATGAACTTTTAAAATGAAATATAATAAAAAGAGTCGCCTTCGCAGAAAATTGCGTCCATTCGATATTAGTTCAGACGAGTTGATGTCACACCCATCCGAGTAAAAATTGCAACTTTTAGCGATGTGCACTAACTTAAATTCTTATGATCATCATATGTAATTACAATATTATTAGCATTAATCTTACATGTGCTAAAAAATAAAATATTCTTATTCAGTAATAAATAGTCTGATTTTAATAATTAAAAAAGATAATTCATAATAAAAAAAAATTTGTCATGAATAATAATTATAATTGGCGTGGTTAATAATTATTTTGAATTTTCCATAACTATCTACATATTTATATTGATCCTCATTCGTCGACTCCACTCCTTTTCTGTTCAAGCTGTGTCTGCGACTCGGCGCGAGCGAAACGAAAAATGAGTCAGTTGTGGAGAGCTTTTGGTCTCAGATCCGTACAATTTTTTTTTTTAATTTTGCTAAACTCCTCTTAAAGGGTCTCTGAGCTATTTTTGAAAAAAGGAAAAGAAAAACCAGAAGTGTTACTCCAACCTAGACCGCCAGCCACTGAACTACATAATAAAAAACAAAGTTGACTCCATTAAAATTTTCCTTAAATCTATTATGTCATTATGTTCTGAAGCATTGTCCTTAGTTTAGGGGAACAGACATCAAGAGGAGACTTCTTCTCTTTGTTAATTATTTGAAAATCAGCACCAGCCCTCACTAGTTGCACTGCTACTGAATCTCGGTCTTCTTCACATGCCAGATGCCTGAAATTATATTTAGATGGATATTCTGGTTTTTTCCAAAGTGTTTGTTTTTGGTATCCATAAAAATACTTACAGAGGAGTGGAGCCAGTGCTGTCGCATAGATTCAAATCAATCCCTGGACAAGAGAGCAGCATCTCCACAATGTTATTTCTGCCTTGAGCAGCAGCTCTGTGTAGTGGTGTGGCTCCTAAGACATCTGCTGCATTTACATTTGCTGAAGACTGTATTAGAATTTTGACAACCTTTTCCAGGAAAAATAATATAGGTTATAGCAGTGGAACACAGTAAGTATCGACAAAACTAACAACCAGTAAAAAAAAAAATCTTTTAAATATGTACCTCTAAATGGCCTTTTGAGCATGCATAATGCAATGCTGATTGTCCTTGTGTAGTTTTGTGATCTACATTAGCTCCTCTACCTATCAGAAGCCGCACTACCTCAAAACGCCCTGCTGAAGCACCCAGAATGAGAGGGGTGGACTGCGTATCATCTAGGGGATCTATTGGGCTTTCAGAATCAATCAAGAACTCTACTAAATGGTGATTTCCACCTAAAGCTGCCCAATGTATAAGAAGTCTCCCATTCTGAAAACAAAATTTAAAGTAAACAAAATTCATAGCAGCAGCAGTTTTGTTGAATTAATTAAATAGGTATATCATTACAAACTCACAGGATCAGCAACTTTTATCAAATCTTTATTTTCGTCTAATCTAACTTTGACTTGATTGTAGTCGCCTTTAAATGCTGTGTCGTACACGGTTCCCGCCGACATTATTGCAGCAGCAGCAATCATGCAATATGTATCACAGACCAACTAGAGATATTACGTATGATACAAGGAACATACCTACTCGTATGATATGTATGAGTCACAGAACAAGGAAGATGCTCTCTCTCTCTAAATAGAAATCGCGAGTAGGCGGAGCCCGCGTGCCTATCATTAGCTCTGCAGTGCATATGCGTAGTTTTTGACAGATTTGATAAGCTCAGTTGATTTATGCTTCTTGTAAACAAACCACCAGGAAAAATAAGATAAAAAAACCCACTAAAATGCCATATTGTGCTGTGTTGGAATGCAAAAATTAAAGTTGGGGACTTAAAAGTACTAATTATGCCGTATCATTACATCGGTAAGTAATATTTCACTGTATTTTTAAATAAATTTGAAATTATACATGAACAAGAAAACAAAACCATAAGTGAGAAAATGAAAACACCCTAATTACGGAGCAGTAAAATTGAATTTTCATTGAAGCCTGTGACTGTGACTGTACCTTCATAGCGTTCTTCTTTATCTATGGTATTAGACTCATGACTTTTTCTAGAACATTTTGACAACAGTATAATGGAAATCAGTTAGAGATTGCTCAACATGATGAAAATCTATCGATAAAAATCTATCGATAATGTTGTAATATGTAAAAAATAAAGTCGCTTTCCGCATCAGTCCTTAGGTATGTTTAAATCTTTAAAAATACAGTGGATTTTAATGCGGATTTTTTTAATACATAGAGTGATTCAAGAGGAAGGTTTATAAGTATAAAACATGCACGTTCTAAAAATAGGTTAGGCGGTACGAAGTTTGCCGGGTCGACTAGTATTGTATAAAGACAAGTCGTCACTCTTATAGTGTGCTATATTTTATTTTTCTTTTCATTTATTTACAGCTTATGTTACTGGATCACCTTGGGCCAAGCTCAGAACCTAATACACTTAAGCATAAACTTGAAGATAGAGCCATCATGAAAGCTTCTTAAGCTAAGAGGAGTTTCAATAAACAATACCTAGAGAAGAAAAAATGCTAAATATTATCATCATCATCATTTCAGCCGTAAGACGTCCACTGCTGGACATAGGCCTCCCTCAAGGCTCTCCATCTGTACCGATCGCAGGTGGCCTGCATCCAGCGTGGACCCGCAGCCTTGCGCAGATCATCCGTCCATCTGGTCGGTGGACGCCCTACGCTGCGCTTGCCGATCCGAGGTCTCCATTCGAGAACTTTTCGGCCCCAGCGTCCATCTGTTCTGCGGGCTATATGACCTGCCGCTTTATGTCGGTGACCCTGGTTTCTCTGCGTATGTCCTCATTTCTGATTCGATCCCGCAGAGAAATCCCGAGCATAGCCCGCTCCATGGCTCGTTGAGCTACTCGGAGCCTGTTCATAAGCCCTATAGTGAAGCACCACGTTTCAGAACCGTATGTCATCACTGGCAGCACACATTGGTTAAATACCTTCGTCTTCAGGCACTGAGGAATATTGCACGAGAAGACGTTGCGTAGTTTCCCGAACGCCGCCCATCCGAGCTGGATTCGACGATTGACCTCCTTCTCGAAGTTGGACCTACCTAACTGGATGGTTTGTCCTAGGTATTCGTACTCGTCGACAACTTCGAGAACCGAGTTCCCAACCATAACTGGGGTAGGCAGAACATGGACATTAGACATGACCTTCGTCTTGTCCATGTTCATTTTAAGGCCCACCTGTTGGGAGACTCGGTTGAGGCCTTCGAGCTAAATATTATATATTAAAAAAAAAACCAAGATTAGTTAAGAGTTTAAGGCAAGTAATAAATAAGCAAGTACTTCGATATTAAAAAAGATAAAATAATATAAATATAAAACCCATCTTGTTTTATTGGTCTATCTACCCATCCAACTAAATTGTTTACTTTAATTAAAATAAAGCTTCATTTAAAGTACAGTACTTACTCCAAAATTAATAATGCGCATGCAGATTCGCTAATTGTCGATTTCACGGAAACACCTGAATCAAAAATCATAATTCTACTAAATTACGCATGCAGAAAATGCACTTAACCTCCTTAAATACATATCGTCTTCCGTCGCTTGGGAATACGACCGTTGTCGAACAGTGACGAAGATTTCTATGCGCATTATAACTTTTGCAGTACTGTAGGTATATACAATTTTATAACTAAACACATTTTTATTTCCGAATCTCTATTTATGCGAAGCATAACTGTTGAATACAAAACGACATTGGAAATAAATAAAAAATAAACTGTACACTAAAATAAACTTTGTTCTATGAGCGACTGGTTTTTTCATATGATAATACCAATACATCGCCAATCACCAAGAAGGCCGTTTGCGTAAAATACACATAGATTTTCGTAAAAAAAAAGTAATTGTTAACTGTAGCCATATGAAAGAAAGTTGTATATCGATAGGTTTTTCTCATCGACAAACATTCTCCCGCAATATGTACATCCCTAGCTTAGTTTTTCATTTTTCGACGTAGCCACCTAGTGTTTAGTAGCGGTAGTACAAAAGGTGTAGTTCCATCTAGCGTCGAATAGTAAAACTAGGAACAATGCGTGAGGATTTTAAAGCAAAGAGGATGTATAGCTTTCTACCATGTCTTTGGAAAAACCTAATTTCATTCTTTTATCATATGTATGTCATCATTATCTTAAGTATTTCATAATTGTTATTTGATTTTGATCTTTGTTTATTTGTCAAAAAGGTTCATAGTCTACTTCAAAGTTTTGTGATGTAGATCTTTTCGGCTTTGTCGTTAATCACCAATGGTAGCTTGGATTTCATAGTGAGCGTTTGGTTTATATGTGTGAGTTTGGACACACTGGTTTCGGTACTAAAAGCTCATGATGCTATTTCTATTGTATTCTCTTGTTCTGTGGTATGAGTCATATAACAGCGGGTCTAATAAGGCCACATTTGGTAGATCATTCTTCGTTCCTTAAATTTTCTTTTAAAAAAAAATCATTCATTTGGTAAGATGGTCATTCAAAAAATGACAGCTAGATGTCTTCTAAAAGCAGAATCATTTTCAATACCTCTTTTTTGACAGGTTTCTAAGGGAATTCGTAAGATGGCCTAATTTGATTTTATCTTTTAGCTGTCAAATAAGTGAACGTAACGATTGAAAAATATAGGTGCTTTTTTCATTCATCCTTCATTCTTTGACTGATCCGTGGCTCAGTTGGAAGTGATTTGAACTGAGACATCGAAGCACTAGGTTCGATCCCGGCGGGGCGAACATTGATAAGATGAATATAGATTTTTGTTTCCCGGTCTAGGTATATTGTATTGTCTCTGTATGTGTTTCGGGCAACCTAGATACAGTTTCTACATATTAAATTAATTGCTCTAAGTAGTGGGGAGCGTTATTATTATTATTTATTATCAATACAAATCTAGAGTGTATTTACGAACATACCCTTTAATATTTTTGTTTATTTATTTCTTGTATGTACTAGTGTACCAGGGCAAAACCTTTTTTGGTACCCACTTCTAAAATTCTCTTATTGTATAAACTAGCCTACACTAGCACTTGCCTATGAGTTGCTGTTGGTCTATCTTTCAATCAGCTAATAAGTAGGAAACTAACTAATAATGTTAGTAAGATAAAAATAACTAGATTTACAATGAGTTGTTGTTGGTCTGCCTGTCTATCTTTCAATCAGCTAATAAGTAGGAAACTAACTAATAATGTTAGTAAGATAAAAATAACTAGATTTACAATGAGTTGTTGTTGGTCTGCCTGTCTATCTTTAAACCAGCTAAGGCTTAAGGAAACTAATAATGTTAGTAAAATAACAATAACTAGATTTACATTTATTTATTTTTTAACATCAAATATATTAGGTATAGTTGTTCGCATACAGTGTAAATAAATAATTATACTTCGTCGCTTCATTTTTCAGATATATTATTAAAGAGATATTCAACTAGGTAGTCCTTTTAACCTACAAGGTAGCTTCGCACATTTTTAAAGAGTAATTGTATTTACTCAGTTTCCGTTTAGAATGGAAACCAAAAATCTTTTTTAATTTGCGCCTTTTTACCACTTCCGGTGATGCCTTCGCTGGTGGTGGCGCGCTACGGTGTTTCATTCTTTTTCGTGCGAGGTAGCGAGCACGTCGTGTGCCATGCCGAAAAGAAGTGCACAGGAAAAAATAATTTTATACAAAGAAAAAATCCGCAAATTACAAAATATGCAACCTAGACGTTTGAGCAGTAGCTCCAGTGCTTCGTCTTCTGATACCCCACCACACGAAGACCAAGTCACTGAAGGTAAATTTAAATTATTTTTATATTCTTGTACTTAAACCTAAGTACCTAATAAGCTTGTACCTAAATAAATTTTATTTTTATCATATAATTTAAAGTTGTGTTGACTGCGCGTCTCCAACGACTTTTTAAGCAGAACCTACATGTAATCCACCCTGGATAAGCATTGTTACTCTGCGACAAAAAATTAAATGCAAAATGTTCATATTTTGTAAAAATAAACTGTATTATACTTATATATGAAAAAACAAAGTCGTGTTGACTGCGCGTCTCCAACGACTTTTTAAGCAGAAACTACATGTTATCCACTCAGGATCAACATTGTTACCCTGCGACAAATATTAAATTTCAAAATTAGCTTTTTTGTAACGAATTCCTGTATTATTTCAGGAAATTATAACGATTACTGGGCCGACCACGAGGCCGTAGAAAATCTTGACGAGGTTCAGGCGGACGTTTATGACGAGGCCATGACCGTCCCATTGGACAACCCACCCGCCGGAACAAGTACCGAGCCACAACCTGGCCCATCTACCGCTGTGGATGCAGCAGACCCAGCAGTTTCCGAGGCATCCTTGGATCCCGAAATATTAGCTGCTCTGGGTGAGTCGACCTCTGATTTACCCGAATTTGGACCCAAAATTCATGAAACTCTTTCGACCTTGTGGCTTCCTTTGCTAAAGAAAGGTCTTCCAAAAGAAGCCAGAGACAATATAAAAAAAGAATACCCAATACCAGAGAATTGTAAATTATTACAAGCACCTAAATTAAATGCTGAGCTCATCTCCGCCACATCCGACATAACTAAGAATCGTGATAAGAAGCTACTTAATTACCAGCAGCAGCTAGGCGAGGGAATCACTGCTTTAAATAAAGGCATGGATTGCCTACTGAAAAATGAGAACCGAACAAATACACTAAAACACCTTAGTGATGCGTGCCGTTTGTTAACGGATTTTCACTTCATGCTGACGGAATACCGCATAAAATTAATGACCCCTGGTTTGGATAAGCATTTTATCCAAGTAATACATGATTCAGAAAGGGATGAAACATTATTCGGTAAAAGCCTATCTGAAAAAATCAAAGCTTCAAAGGTAATTGAGAAGCAAGGGCTTCAAATAAAGAAGCCTGCTACTGCTAGGCCTACCGGAAACCCCAGATATCCAGGTCCACGTTTTACTTACCAGGGAAACTGGCCAGCTCCCCCTCCGCGTTACCTGTCGAACAGGGGGGGGCGGGGAGCCAACAGGAGGCCGCTAGCACCGACCAGCACGCTGCGCCCGCAGTACGCGCCCCCAGCCCCGCCGCAGCCCCGGCCGGCCAGCCAGCCGCGGCCACGTGCTCCGGCTCGGCAATAACCTCTCAGGTACACGCAGGTAGGGTACAATATTTTTATAACTGTTGGCTTAACATTTCCAATAACCCAGTCGTATTGGGATGGATAAGAGTAGGCTACAAAATACCCTTTTTTAAAAATGTTGTGCAACCATTCGTACCTAAAAATAAACTATCTTACACAGACACAATAAATATGCAATCAGCTATACACAAACTCTTAGATCTTGGAGCCGTAACACCTTGTGTTCAAACCGGTAATCAATATTTATCTAAAATATTTTTAGCACCGAAAAATAGCGGCGGGTATCGGTTTATTTTAAATCTTAAATCATTAAATAAATTTATTACAAAAACCCATTTCAAAATGGAGGATTACCGAACAGCATCTAAATTAATTCCAAACAGTGGTTTTATGGCTACTATTGATCTAAAAGAGTCATACCTACTTATTCCAATGTGTAACGAAGATAAGAAATACCTACGGTTTCAATTTGAAGGTACCGACGGTATAAACCGTACCTACGAATTCGGAGCTATGCCTTACGGGTTGTCGGTGGCACCACGAGTCTTTACAAAAATTATGAAAGAAGTTATGTCTCAATTAAGAAACCGTGGGTATAATTCTGTTATTTATTTAGACGATATTTTGTGTGTAGAAAAAAGTTTTCAGGATTGCGCCAATAATGTTCACGAAACATTAAAATTGTTATCTTGTTTAGGTTTTGTCATTAATTATGAGAAAAGTTCGTTGGTTCCCCAACAAATATGTACATTTCTCGGTTTCGAGTTCAACTCACGAAACTTGACCATAAACTTGCCAGACTTGAAACGTAAAAATATCGCACAGTTCATCGACAGATTTTTTCACTTAAAGAAATGTACCATAAGAGATTTTTCTAAATTGATAGGAGTACTGATCGCAGCCTGCCCTGCCGTTAAGTATGGATACGTTTATACAAAAATTTTAGAAAGACATAAATATCTAAATTTACAAAAGAATTATGATAATTATGAAGCCAAAATGACTATACAGAAAGTCATCCTAGATGATTTACTTTGGTGGAAAGAAAATCTTCCTTCTACCTACCAAAATTTGAGAACTCCAGACTATAAATTGGAAATCTACACGGATGCTTCGATGACGGGCTGGGGTGCGGTCAGTCGCGACAGCAAGGTTAATGGTAGTTGGACAATTTTGGAACGCAAGTGTCACATAAATTATTTAGAGTTATTAGCGGTATTTTTGGGCTTAAAAAGCTTAGCTTCTGACGAATCAAACTGTGCGATACTCTTACGTGTTGACAACACGACCGCTATTTGTTATGTGAATAGGATGGGTGGAATTCAATTTCCGCACCTGAATGCTTTGTCTAGACAAATATGGCAGTGGTGCGAGCAACGAAATATCACTTTACACGCATCTTACGTAAACACCAAATACAATCGAGCAGATGTAGAATCAAGGAAAATTAATCCTGATACAGAGTGGGAGCTCTCTGATAAATCATTCAGCATCTTAAGGGAAACCTTTGGTACACCGTCCATTGATCTTTTCGCTGCTCGCACTAATACTAAATGCACACGATATGTATCGTGGGGCCAAGATCCTGACTCTGTAGCCGTAGACGCTTTTACTATTAATTGGGGAAAAGACTATTTTTACGCCTTTCCCCCATTTAGCATGATCTTGAAGTGTCTTAGAAAAATTATCGACGAAAAAGCAAACGGAATATTTGTTTTCCCATACTGGCCCTCACAGCCATGGTTTCCGCTCCTAAAGAGCATTTCATGTTCCGAAATAATATTCTTAAGCCCGTCTCAGACTTTCGTTAAATCTCATTCCAGGGCGCAGCCCCCGTTCCACGGGAAGCTTACCCTGGCTGCAGCGAGGCTCTGCGGCGGGCTTTCGCGCGACGCGGCTCTCCTCCCACCGCGCTTGATCTAATGTTGGCATCACTTTCACCCAGCACAGTTAAGCAATATAATGTCTCACTTAAACTTTGGTGGCAATTTTGTGATTTAAATAATCTAAATTTATTTGATACTACAGTTAATACTGTATTAAGTTTTTTAACAGAACAATTTAATAAGGGTTGCTCGTACGGGTCCCTGAATAGCCACCGCTCCGCCTTATCCCTATTATTAGGCGATCATATTGGTTCAGATCAGTCAATTAAACGCTTACTAAAAGGCGCATATAAATTGAAGCCCCCTAAACCCAAGTATAATAGTACTTGGAATCCGCAGATAGTATTAGATTATATTTCCAAGTGGTATCCAAATAATGAATTATCTTTAGAAAAAATTACAAAGAAATTGGCTATTTTGTTAGCCTTATGTACAGCACATAGAGTGCAAACCCTTTCATTGATAAAAGTACATAATATAGATATTGGGAAAAATGGTATAAAAATTTTAATAAGTGATATTATTAAAACTTCAGGCCCTGGACGCGAGCAACCCATATTATTTTTACCTTATTTTAAAGATCGCATTGAGATCTGTCCTGCTACACTTTTGAGCGACTATCTTGATTTAACGAAAAAACACAGAAGACCACACAAAACTGCCACTGCCCAGTCCATAAGCCGATGGATTAAACAAGTGCTGCACGAAAGTGGGGTAAACGTTGCGGTCTTCGGCTCGCACAGCACGCGCCACGCCGCCACGTCGACCGCCAAACTTGCCGGTGTATCGTTAGACGTAATTAGGAAAACCGCGGGTTGGTCAGAATCTTCTAACACGTTCGCGCGGTTTTATAATAGAATTGTCACAGATGAAAGTGACTTTGCTAGATCTGTGTGTAACCAATAAAAACTGATTATTTTTATGTATGATTTTTCTAGAAGCATTGTTTAGTTTGGTATGCCTACCATACTTATGATACAGAAATTTATACTACCTCTGTTTAGATCATAATTTAGGGGTTCAATAAATGAAAGTCTTTAAATAACTGGGTTTATATTTATTACTTAAAAACAGCAAAACTTTTTCTCTAAACATCTACCTAGTTGAATATCTCTTTAATAATATATCTGAAAAATGAAGCGACGAAGTATAATAGATGATTAAACGAACTTGTGAAGTTCTATCACTATTATACGAGTCGCTTCATTTGAAGATATATGGACTCCCTCCCTCCCGCGGAGCCCTAAAAGTTTTGCTGTCCATACTTATCTCTTAAAAAATGAAACACCGTAGCGCGCCACCACCAGCGAAGGCATCACCGGAAGTGGTAAAAAGGCGCAAATTAAAAAAGATTTTTGGTTTCCATTCTAAACGGAAACTGAGTAAATACAATTACTCTTTAAAAATGTGCGAAGCTACCTTGTAGGTTAAAAGGACTACCTAGTTGAATATCTCTTTAATAATATATCTTCAAATGAAGCGACTCGTATAATAGTGATAGAACTTCACAAGTTCGTTTAATCATCTATTATTTATTTTTTATACAATTTGTTTAAAATCTTTAAATAGGTACTAAATATGACTTCTTCGGTTGTTTTGGTCACAGCTCTGAAACAAAGAAAAAAATTAAATCTTTTTTTTTTTTTTTTGAAGTGAGAAATAAAGGCTGCTCCCGAATAATTCTGCGGGTCTACTAAGGCCACTTTAGCAATAATGAAATGTAAACGAAAATGAATGAGGAATCAAAGCGAAATGTCACTTGAAATCATAATATGGCCGTTTTAAAATCCATTCTCCCTTTCGTTCATTTCCTCTAATCGGCAGCCTACTTGACATTACGGCGCAATGTTACTGTTATAAAAAAATAAAAGGGATTGCCTCATTTTTAATTTTACCGGTTTTTTTGCAGACTCATTTAATTGTGTTTAATTACTGTTTATGTGCATTTCAAGTATTAGCTTTGAGTTCTTAATCGAATTAAAATCTAGAAACGTTATTTCATTGCCAAATAGACTCTTAATTTGCTTGTTTTATTAGTTGGTCGTGAAATTTTTGTTTATGGCGGCATTTGCCACTGACTGATTGATACTATTTTTGTCAGTCAGTCAGTCACTGACACATTGCTTCAAAGTTGGTTTGTTTTGTTTTTCGGAAAAGTTTTTTGCCACAAGCGAGCTACAGACCCCAATCTGCCAGCTTCAGACATGTACCTGCCCCCGCCCCACCTACAGCATCACAACCACAAGCCAGCTACAGACCCCAACCAGCCCCTGCTCCACCTACACCATCACCTGCCCGACCAACTGTTGCTCTAGTTGATAGCCCAACGAGGAGGCCAATACCTCAAAGAACACGGCAGAGATATCGCGGTTTGTAAAAAAAGACACCCTAGAATGGGCAACTGTAAGTATCTAGGTACCGTTGCAATAGACTAGCCTACTGTTTTAACTTAGTAACATATTTAACCCCTGCGTCATTTTCAGTTTAGTCATGCTTTGCAGAGATCAACTTCCCAAGGCAAAGTTGAAGCAGTTGCTTCACCAACAACTCTGCACTTCGCACCTTCACCACAGCATGTCTGCCTCAGTTTCTTATTCGATGGACTTGTTCATTGTTAGCGATTTGGTTAACCATTGCGATTCTTGTTGTGCGTGTAACAGAAATTTATTTTGTGTAAAACGGCACCGTGTTTGAAAAAAAAAAGATTTAATTTATTTTCTTTGTTTCAGAGCTGTGACCAAAACACCCGAAGAAGTCATATTTAGTACCTATTTAAAGATTTTAAACAAATTGTATAAAAAATAAATAATTATTTATTTACACTGTATGCGAACAACTATACCTAATATATTTGATGTTAAAAAATAAATAAATGTAAATCTAGTTATTGTTATTTTACTAACATTATTAGTTTCCTTAAGCCTTAGCTGGTTTAAAGATAGACAGGCAGACCAACAACAACTCATTGTAAATCTAGTTATTTTTATCTTACTAACATTATTAGTTAGTTTCCTACTTATTAGCTGATTGAAAGATAGACCAACAGCAACTCATAGGCAAGTGCTAGTGTAGGCTAGTTTATACAATAAGATAATTTTAGAAGTGGGTACCAAAAAGGTTTTGCCCTGGTACACTAGTACATACAAGAAATAAATAAACAAAAATATTAAAGGGTATGTTCGTAAATACACTCTAGATTTGTATTGATAATAAATAATAATAATAACGCTCCCCACTACTTAGAGCAATTAATTTAATAGGTAGAAACTGTCTCTAGGTTGCCCGAAACACATACAGAGACAATACAATATACCTAGACCGGGAAACAAAAATCTATATTCATCATAACAATGTTCGCCCCGCCGGGATCGAACCTAGTGCTTCGATGTCTCAGTTCAAATCACTTCCAACTGAGCCACGGATCAGTCAAAGAATGAAGGATGAATGAAAAAAGCACCTATATTTTTCAATCGTTACGTTCACTTATTTGACAGCTAAAAGATAAAATCAAATTAGGCCATCTTACGAATTCCCTAAGAAACCTGTCAAAAAAGAGGTATTGAAAATGATTCTGCTTTTAGAAGACATCTAGCTGTCATTTTTTGAATGACCATCTTACCAAATGAATGATTTTTTTTTAAAAGAAAATTTAAGGAACGAAGAATGATCTACCAAATGTGGCCATAATAGACCCGGATCGTTGTCCCGTGAAGTAGTCGGTGTGAACATTGAAATGTGAGACCACCTCAGAGAAAGGAAACGGCCGACCACCCTCACATTTCAATGGGTTAGGTTAAGATTATAGAAAAATTTACTCCCTAGGCGAGGGTACTCGTTAAGATCCTAGACTAAGAAAACAAAGAATTAAACTACTGACGACTTGGCTGTATGGACTAAGTTCCTTTGCCTGCCCAGAATGGGCGAATAATGAGCGAATAATATTAGATTTAAAAAAAAAAACCATTCATTCATTCATCATTTATCATCGTAGTATCTCTAGATCTCTAGTTGGTCTGTGCATTCGAAGTCGTGTCGTGTTGTTTGGGGTTGTGTGTTTACTATTTTTTTGATTTCTTCTGCTTCTGTTTATTTACTTTACGTTCCAAATTAAAAAGTTTAAAATAAAATTTCAATGGAAAGTTGCTGTTGTTACCAATATATTTTAATGGTTTTAATATAATACAAGTTAAATATTGGTCTATTTGAACTGATTTGTTTGCTATACATGTGAATAATAATGTCATCAAATTATTTCGACTATTATGATGGCAGTAAACTATTTCTCGGCTTATCCAACAAGATTGGTCTTCCGGTAGATCTGGTAAGTTTCGTATAAGTAATCGTGTTGCGTGCGACATACCTACCTACCACGTCGTTAACTTCGCCGTTAATCTAAGAATCGTGTTTGAAACGTTGAAAAGGTTTCAAACACGATTCTTAGATTAGAGGAGTAAACGATCCGCCGACGACCGACCCCCTCTTTGGTATTTTTTATCCTCTAGCCTTTTTCAATCGCAAATTATTACCTAAAACGACCCACTTACCTTACTCTGCCCTAAGAAACAGCCGTGTATAATCATATTTTATAGAATTAGTTAGGAGAGCCTTGCTCTATTTGCACTTTTCCTTTATCAGCATGTTGATGTTCACCATTGAAAATAGGCAATTAGTCTCCATTCGGTTGAGTTAGCCCTTCTTGCGATTTTAGCTAGCAGGTAAATGTGGCAAGGCAGGGGCTTAACAAATAGAGTTGTCAGTCTTCAAATCATTAGACTGGTGGTCTTCCTACATGATTCATAATGAGATGTTTTTTTATACAGGTGAACTTCCTAATTGCCCAAGTGTCAGCACTTTGCCTGGCCATACTGTTCCGGAAACCACTGAAGCTGGCATCACCAGAATTCCGCCATGGTGTGTGCCTCAGCATTGGCCTATTTATGGGTTACTTCTGCTTTGGCAAGTAAGTTAAAAGCTTTAGAATAAAACAATATTTTGCAGACCTAGAACCAAGTGGGTAATTTATAAAGAATGATCCTTGTTGTAAGCAGAAATTCAACACTAAATTCAGCTTGAATACTTGTAATTACTTTGTATATGTTTTCTGCTACATATCTTAATATTTTTCTTTTACAGTTCATCACAATTGTACAACTTATAGGATTTTATTTACCATTAATTGTATTTAATTTGTTTTTTTTTTTTTAACTTATTAAATATATTTTTTCTTTGTTATGAAGATGTAAATGAATAATTTAACATATTTATTAAAAATATGAATATTCACTGTTATAAAGCATAACAAAGAACAAATTGTTACTTTGAAAACAAATTGTAACGAAAAAGATTTTTTTTTTAGTTAATTTGAATAAAAAATTCACTAAATGCATATATAATATCATTATATGTCTTGTATATTAATTCCATTTCAGAACAAGAAAGGTGTCTCTAACTAAGCCTGCTGAGACCAAACATATTTTTTATGACTAATTATTATGTTCACAATTTTTTTTGTTCATAATTATTTTACAGGCAAGCTATACACTTGTCAGTGCTGCCCATGTTGACCTACTCTTTACTAAAGTCTGTGCATCACCAGATCATAGGAAAGTGAGTTAAATTACCAATAGGTACATACATACTGAACTTTATTTTTTATTCATTTATTTTTAAATACTTGTGTTTTTATTGAGAAATACATGATACTAAATGAGGCCAATGCTTTTCCTCTCGCACGCGTCATACCACAATCCTGTCCTGCTAGACTGACTAAACAATCTGCTTAACTCTATGTCTTATACTGGTGTTTAGCCATTTGCAATGAATCCAATTCCAAGCAATCACTTCACTGCTTTTGTCTACCTTGGAACATCATGCCTGGCTTATGAACAATGAACAACATACACAATACATTGGTTGGTGTATGGCATACACCTACTAACTATTAAATTTTGTTTACAGTGTCATCCTAGCTGCATCTATGGTGTATTTATCATGTCTACATCTACACCGGCAGATTTATCACACCGCGGATTACACGCTGGATATAACTGGTGAGTTAGTTTCATTAAGCTGGGCATTCACGAGCGATCCATTTGGCCTTCGCGCCATTCGGCTTATCCTCGACGTCGTGCGGTGCGACTCGCGCCAGCACGCCGTTCTATTTGCTAATTTTGAGTGAACAGCAAAATAGCGACTTTGGCTCGCGAGTAACACCATTCACGAACGACCTCTTGCCCGTGTGCGCCGTTCCATTTGACTTGATTGGAATTATTCTATTGCGCCGAGCATCATTCATTTGGACCTACAGTGTTTTCGCATTCATGGATGAATTATATATCTGTCGTGGCCATATAGTAAAATTGGCCATTATCGACAACGTGCCAAATAGGCGATGGATCGCTCGCGAATGGCCAGCTTTACATTTGCTATTGTTATTATTGTAGGGCATACTATCTTATAGTTAAAATTCAGTCTTATATGTATTCGAATTATCTTTTCTCAATTACTAAGATTATTTTCGCCATTGGCGGGACTGTGTTGTGTGTAGTACCTCTATTTAAAGCGGGCGCTAAATCAATTTCAAAACTTCGAGGACTTACGTAAATATAAAATATTCAAAGCACGTCTAGGTTGTTTTTTTTATTGAATTGCATGTTTTTTATTTGGTATCTTCTTTACTGTATACTTTAAGTGAGTTTCTTGTCGGATATCTCCCGAGTTTTGAGAATCAATTTATGCTCGATCTATACTTGCTATGCCGCCCCGCTGTTTTCCAAACCAAATCATGTCGCCTACTTGATTGTAACTCATTATAAATTTGTTGGTGATTCCTGTGCTCGACCAATCATTTATAATGGCCACGAACGAATACCCTTATTAATAGATTCATTAAGAAATACGTAGTAAAATTACGCAACTTTTCGGCCGCTTGATCGGTGACAGTTTTCTCAAAATAGAATCCAAAATATTTAAATGTACTTAAGTAACTTTGAACAGTAAATTCAAATGGCATAGTAATAATAGTTCAATGGATGGCATGGAATTGCGATAACCTATAGGTAGAGGTACAGTGGCGGACACGGTCGGCGTAACACTGGCGGTTTTTCTGTATTGCAAAATAGCTCTTGTTCTTTGGTAATACAGTCTAGGGCTTACGAAACCATAGACAAATCTGTTACGGACTCCTAGTCCGCCACTGTACACCATCATGCAATAAATGAAACATTGCATTTGTTGTAACTTTAACATCATAATAAAAAAAAGTTAGTGTTGTGTTATATGAGTGGCGTTGTTAAATTATGTTTTCATAAACATCGTACGATAATAAAACTGCGCTGCATCCTTAATCTGTAATCCTCAGTCGCACGAGTATAAAATATACTCACACCACAAATCAACCAACTTAATGAAAGTACCTAGTATACTATAATTAGTTACATTTACTAAAGAAGCCTCTCTCTCTTTTCAACTTTTTTATTTTTATAACTCATTTTAAATCGTGGTACCTAGTACATTTTAATTACCTTTAGTCATAAAAATAAGATTACCACACCGATTTAGCTACAGAGAATATCTTAAAACTTGTTTTGACCTTAATTTAATTAGATACCAGGGGTAAATTGTAAAATACCATAACCGGACTCTCTGATCATCTAGTATATAATTTATTGTAATTTTATTGCATTCAAACTTAACATAATTATGCATTTTATTATTAAAAATGTTTAAAAAAATAGTGTGTATTTTACTTGTCCGCTAATAGAAGAGATGATAAATAATGGGTCATTGTTCAATTGTTGTTCCGTAATATCCTCGAATGACTTGATATGCGTGGCGTGAGTAGTGCATTAGTGCTAATGACATCATACCAATAACCCACTAACAGCGCCTAGCGCGACACGCGTTTGCAATTATGACTTCACCTGAAAGTTGGATTTTGTTGAAGTAACATGGACATACATAATCCCTGCCAGTAAATTTTTGATAAAACGTCTCTTTTCCATAATAAATTATTTTTATTTCCTTGCTATCTATGTAAATACTATATTCTAATGATAATTTGTGTATTTGTTTGTAAAAAAAAAATATAATTATTTATTAAGTATACAACTTTCTTACTGGGTACGGTTTCCACGTTCACTGCGGCTTGGTCACCATTCGCACTTTTCTCATTGCGTCAACCTATGTTACAAAATCTTACATAAATTATTCAACTAGAAGCTCAAAGTATATGGAGAGTAAATATGTCTTCTCGATTCTCGACTGTATCAAAGTCAGCCTTTTACTCACTGACCTAGTCCGGCTCGATAATGTAACAATAAAGTCTTTATTGATGGTCAGTGCACAGCTTTCTTTTGTTTATCTATCTTATATTAAGAACCTATATATAAAAATCAATTGCTGTTGGTTTCTCGAGCTAAATCTCGAGAAAAGCTAATTTTGGTCTTGAATTTTTGTGGAAGTCCAGGGAAGTTTTAAAGGGCGAGAAAATGGAAGTAGAAGTCTCGGGCGACGCTAGTACATAACTAATAGTGAAAAATATAAATAAGAAGTTTAAATAAGGTTTAAAGACATTTGACAAAGAAAAAACATTATTTTCTTCAATGTTTTTGGTATTACTTAGTGTAGATTAAATGCAGAGTAATCCCGAAACAATGGGCTGTAGAGATAATGAAACCATAAATTCCATTGTACTTCAACGTGTTTTTATAAACGCACGAGTAGAATCCATTGTGATAAAAAAGGGTGCTCAATATTTTTCTCGTAAAAATTTTAAACTGAAAGAATTTCCAAAGCTTACTTACTGAAAAATATAGTAATATCTTCTAGTAAAAAAATTAATAATGAATACAATATAATGAATACATTTCTATTTCGTTATTTAAAAACACGTTTCAACATATATGTATATCTATCGGTTTTTATGCTACAGGCTCACTGAAATTTTCTAGAACATGGTTAGTTAGCGAGTAAACACTACTTCAAACAAGCCTCAAGGTAAATCAATGCACTTACCTAGATTAACATTCTAGGTCCAGTGATGGTGATAACGCAGCGAGTTACGTCATTGGCTTATACTCTACAAGACAACCTCTCGAGAAAGGTCACTGACCCCGTCAGCGCGGAAAAGCGCTCCCAACTGACGAAGATGCCTTCACCACTGGAGTACTTTGCGTATACACTGGCGTTCCAGACACTGATGTGCGGGCCCGTCGTGTTTTATTCCGATTACATCAATTTCATTGAAGGAACTTGTTTTGATGAGGTAAGATATTGATATTTATACTTAAGAGCCATAGCACAGCTAACTAAAGTAGCGCCACTCGAGAAAAAAATAAATATCTTCTAAACTAAGGCAAATATCAAAAATGTGAAACAGTATTCCCCTATATAATTCAGCCTAGTATTTTTAGGGCATTGTTGTATAGCTTTTAGGTTAAAGACCACAGAAAGAAACTGATTGTTGCCAAAAGTGGCCGATTTTAGAAATATAATCAGAATGTTTTGTTTTTTGAGTAATGATTATGTCTACTAACACAAGATAAAACAAAATTTCTTAATAGAAAAAATAATATTAATTTATTGAACCGTCTGATTCCACCCTAAAATTAACGGTTAAAAAAAACCCAACTTTCCCGTGCAGATCTGCCCAGAACCAGTTTTCAGGCATTTTCGCTCGTAAACTGGTTGACCTCTCCTCTTTAAGAAAATTTTTAGGTACAAACTTTGAGAAAGTTGTTTTGTTCCAATGATGCCTTTTGCTATGGTAAGTCTTTCTTACCACCGTGCCATATTTAAGTACGTACGTAATGAAAGTAAAAAGAAAGTCAGGTCCTTAACAATTATGATTATCGCCCCTTAGGATACTATGTAAATATACAAAATGTTCAATAAGTGATGCCCTGTGTGTTTTTTTGAAATTATGAACTTCATTAATACTGTACCTAACAGATGTTTTACGTTTATTTTTGTTCCGATTTTTACGCCCCGCTTGGTTTTAAATGGTTACTTTGGTTAGTTGTTGTACAGCAACACTAAATTAATTCGCAGAAATTTCACACTTGAAACTATTAATTTTAAATATCTATTTACAATAGATATTTAAAATTGATAGAATAAATCAAGGGAGGGATTCAGCTAACCAACCTAACAACTTTTTTCTCTAGGCAACATGGGTCAAAGTCATTAAATGCAATATTAATTAGCTGCCCGTACATTGACCGCGTCAGCTGATCGAACCGAATTTCTGCTTGAACAGCGGTTTTTTTTAAAGATTTCATGTTGCTTTGGGAAAATTGTTAGGTATGGTGAACTATTTCTAAATTAATTTGTGTTCTCTAGTCCTAAAGTGACTCTTTTTTGACTTTTTTGAGCCGCGAGGTATGAATTTCCATTTCCAAAAAAAAGTTGTCAAAATAATTGTTTTTGTTTAGGGGCGGTTTCCTTACTCAGAGGTTTAGGGACTGCTTGGCGGGAAACGTGAGAAACATGAGGCTTTTGTTTTGTCAATTTGCTAAATTTGTTTTCCGTGGCTATTATTGTGCTAGTGTGGTGGAATTAGTGTTATAATGTGCCTTTTATGGAAAACTGTGTAGTGAAGTGAGAAATAAAGGTTGCTGCTCCCGAATAATTCTGATCGATGTCCTGTGAAGTAGTCGGTGTGAACATTGAAATGTGAGACCACCCTCACATTTAGGGTGGGCTAGGTTAGGATCCTAGGCTAAGAAAGAATTAAACTACAGAAGACTTGAATACTAAGAAATCATCTCCCCTCCCCTGTACCCCCTCCCCACCCCTCAAGGTGAAGGTCAATCGGTCAAGGTCAAAAGCCCTTCCGTTATAACCCTCGCTTATTTAAGTTTCAAGCCATTATTAAACCATACGTAGTATCTCTAGTTGGTCCTTAGAACATTTAAATTTAAATGAACGTTCTAAATGTTCTAAGAGTTGGTCTGTGGAATAAACCCTTGAAACTCACTGCACTCGCATATCAACATGACACCCTCATACATAGTATAATACACCTACTTTTCGCCCTTGGTACAAAAACTACTATATTTATTTTAGGTATTATACTTACCACTGAATAATCAGACGAAAGAAACAATATTTAATTCACATGTAATTAAATATAGACTTCGCAGGAGGACATGTTTTATATGCCACACCGGTATGACATAAGGGCTCCGGTTTTTCTACCTAGAGTAACATAATACTAAACGGTAAAGCTGCTGGGAAAACTCCCAACTAAAGTATACCTACATTTCAAAATATTTAATCATACTGAAGTTAAAGTTGGAGTTCTAAAAATTTGCGAAGGTTATTCTTTAGTTTGTTACACTAATTGACGAGCAAATGAGCTTCATTAGAATCACTTTTGTAATTTTGTGATGCTTACTGCTTGCGCTTACCTTACTCACATGTATGTACTAATATTGCAAACGCAACCTGTGCTAACAACGTTTTTCGTTGAATTGTAAAGAAGAAGTAAAAAATTTATTTTTCGTTGAATTGTAAAGAAGAAGTAAAAAATCTCAGAAAGTACAATACAGGATGTTTCTAACAATGGCATTAATACATTAAAGGGTTCATTGAGCTCACCATACATAACATATTTTCTCGACCAATATTATTTAATTTTCCTAAGCAATATTGATCGAAACCAACCTATTCCATTCATTGTTTTTTTTGAGATTTTTCCCAATTGCTTTGGGAAATTTGTTAGGCATAGTGAGCTGAATCACTCCTTTAATTTATTATCGCCTTCTTTTTCTTGTAGTAAAACAGTCTTTATAGGATCGGCAGTTTGATGTGTTGGCTATTTATATACCTACCTACGCCGTAAGTGCGCAGTTTTGGATATTTTACACAATACGACATGTAGGTTGTCACACTCGTAACTCTGCTCCCGGGTCTTTGTCGATTGTGTGTGAGTGTGACAGTTTTCTTTACAGCTTTAATAAGCGCTCTTCACTAATGTTGGTTTAGCTTTTATTGTTCAATGTAATTTTTTTAGGATAACATTATTTATAAAAAAGTAATTTTTGGGAAATTTCTGTTCAAATGAGTGAACCACAGAATACCTAATAGTACTTACCATTGAACCCTAGTTTTGATACTTAAATGATTTAGAATTATTTCGTCGATAGGCATTTCCCCTAAAAATACCATAATTACAGACGACTAAAGGGCAGAGCGCAACGAAAGTGCCGTCCCCGCGGCGCGCCGTGCTGTACAAAGTGGGCGGCTCGCTGCTCGCGGCCGCGCTCTACCTCGTGCTTATCAAGAAGTACCCGCTGACTGTACTCGAAGGTGAGATCAGACTTCGCATGCTATTTATACACTTCATTTATCACTGCTATCCTTCTATAATAAATTCATTATTGTGTTTTCCAAAAAAAAATTATTTAACATGAGTTTTATAAGACGTAATGGAAAAAGCACTAGTAATTAACGTGTATTGTAAAAGCGCAAGCGAAGCTGTGGGCGGAGGCTGGTATAAATTATTTAGGCTTGGACCAATATTATTGGGACATGGTTTAGGTTGATGATCAAATGAGAGGCAATAATAGTGCTTGCTTACCACCTTGAGAAGGACATTGACATTATGGATTAATGATAAAATCTGCGTTTAAAAAAGATAATCCCTATATTCTTCTTTATAAAAAAATCTGTTGGCAATCGTTGCAAGACTTTTCAGAGTATATGTTTATTACACGAAATTTTAACATTCCTTTGAGTAGCAAAACAAGTGAAACAATAGTGCCTAATTTTAGAACGCTAATCAGGCACGCTGCGGTATAAGTAATTTTTTTAGAATAATAAATAGATTATCTTGGTTTTGATGCTTTGTCTTTATGTAAACTGACGTTGGCTGATAAGTTGGTAACGCAATTTTATGCTATCTTAAAACTAGGTGGTTTTTTGTTAACTCTTTTAGGGGTTCGCTAAAACAAGATAACAAAGTTTGGTGGCACCATCGCCCGTGGCATTTACTATTTTCATTATGAATTATACTAAAAATTATTTATTAAATTGCAAAACTTAAATAGCAATGGTCAGGGCACTTAACTCAAACTCAAAGAACTGGAGGTCGCTGATACCGAAAAGTTCTCAAGTTGCGAAAGTCGAAGAGTAGCCAGATACCCCATCAGCTTCAAAGTTGTAACGAAAAATCAACTGAAATTAAATTACTCCAACACTGAATCATACAAAAAGCTTGTACCTCTAGTAAGGGAGAAAGGTCTTATTGGTCACACCTTTACCCACAAAGAGGAAAAAAGTTATAGAATTTTTGTCAGTAACCTGCATCATTCAACTTCACACGAGGAAATAATCCAAGCGATATCCAACTCCGGAAACACTGTTGTTGGCAAAATTATCAATGCCCGCTATGGTCCGGACAAGACAGAGCGCTAATAACAAGAAAGTGAAGGAAATAAAGGAAATCTTTCACACAAAAGTGATAATAGAAGACCCCAAGAAACGAAAATCAATCCCCCAGTGAACTAGATGCCAACAGTATGGACACACTAAAAATAATTGTACAAGACCCTTTCGCTGTGTCAAATGCGCTCTACAGCACAATGCCAGTGACTGCCCTAAAAAAGACAGAAACACCCCAGCTAAGTGTGCATTATGCTTTTGCAACCACCCTGCCAACTACAGAGGTTGCTCCGTATACAAAGAAATCTACCAGCGCAAATTCAACACAACAACTAAAAACACAGTATTCAGATCCAAACTTGAAAATTCCACTGCTGCCGCTCAAGAAAATACCTCAAAGCCAAAAACGTACCGTACACGTACGTATGAGCCACGAGAATCCCGTTCGGACAATAATAACCGGCCTACCAACTCTTTATCCTACGCAGATGCATTGAATCACAGCTACAATCAACAGCTGCCCCGCAAAATATCTCACAACATAGAAGAGCTTCTCTTAAATCAGACTGAGAAGATCGACAAACTCCTACAACAGATAAGCTCCCTAATGGGCCTTATAATTACCCTCGTCGAAAAAGTTACAAAATGACTTCTCTAAATATTGCTACCTGGAACATTGATGGACTCGCTTCCAGTAAGCAAGAACTTCAGCTACTCATCGAAACTCACAAACTGGACATAATTCTAATTTCTGAAGCCCACCTAACAGAAAAAAGATGTGTTACCATTCCAGGATATGCAATATACTCTACAAATCATCCAGATGGTACGGCGCATGCTGGGTCCGCCATTATAATTAAAAGGTCCATAAAACACCACCTAGAAATGCCTTTCCAAACAGAACACATACAGGCTACCACAGTTACAGTAGAAGATAAAAATGGTAACATGACAATATCCGCAGTATACTGTCCGCCTCGCCACACAATCACAGATGTGATGTTCTCTACCTACTTTAGAACTCTTGGAAATCGCTTTATTGCCGGAGGTGACTGGAACGCGAAGCATACTTTCTGGGGATCTCGACTTACAACAACCAGAGGCAGAGCACTAAAAAAGTGCATAGATCGCGACAATCTACTGCCGATGTCAACGGGTGAACCCACCAACTACCCACCCGACCAAACCAAACTCCCAGACCTCATCGACTTCTTCATAATAAAGGGCCTCCCCAGACAATACTTCAACATAAAATCGTGCCTAGACAGCGCATCAAGCCATACCCCTGTTCTCGTTACAATGGGCTCTTCCTTATTGTCAGTAGACAAGCGAGAAATGATATATAATAAAAAGACAGACTGGGACGGTTTTAGAGATTTCATATCAAATACATAGTATAAAACAAAGTCGCTTTCCGCGTCTGTCCCTATGTATGCTTATATCTTTAAAACTATCGAACGGATTTTGATGCGGTTTTTTGTAATCGATAGAGTGATCCAAGAGGAAGGTTTGTAAGAATAATACATGAGCAACATTGCAATAGTTTAGGCGGTACGAAGTTCGCCGGGTCGACTAGTATAAAATAAAATAAAACTGAATATTCCACTAAAGACCAACGAGGACATCAAACAAGCTACGAAGTACATAACATGCTTGATACAGGAAGCCGCCTGGATAAACACACTTGGAGTTAAAATCTTTGGATAAAAATAACTGTCCGGACGCAAACCTAAAAAGTCTCATTTTGGAAAAAAGGCGACTCAGGAGAGTTTGGCATTCCAGCAGGCACCCAGCTGGTAAGACTGCTTTCAATCGCGCTTGTCAGACCGTCAAAAAAGCTGTGGCTGATCAGCACAATGCCGCCTTTGAAAACTTGGTTGAAGCTCTTGGCCCCGGCAAGACATCGAACTATTCTTTGTGAAAAGCGACCAAAAACTTCAACCCTCCACAGGACTCAAAACCTCCCATAAGAATACCTGATCAAAAATGGGCAAGATCCGCCCACGAAAACGTGACGTGAGGTCAACAGACTCATCCGAAACCTCAAGGTCAAATCGGCTCCCGGCTACGACTTGATCACACCGACAGTACTTAAGGAACTTCCCCCAAAAGCCATTGTGTTCCTTACAATACTCTTTAATTGAATACTGAGAACTGGATATTTCCCTTTACACTGGAAAGTCTCTCAAATAATAATGATTTATAAGCCTGGAAAACCTGCAAATCTTGTCACCTCTTATAGACCTATTAGCCTTTTACCAATAATATCAAAGGTCTTCGAAAAAATTCTACTCGGCCGCCTCTCCCAGAAGATTTCCTCACTGTACCTCATCCCGGACCACCAGTTCGGCTTTCGTGAAGCCCACTCCACAACCGAGCAGGTGCACAGGGTCTGCCATAAAATCAGGGAATCTCTAGAGAAGAAAGAGTTTTGTTCATCGGCGTTTCTCGACATCCAACAAGCTTTCGACAAAGTATGGCACAAAGGCCTACTCTTTAAAGCTAAGACCCATCTACCCCACACTTTTTACTGCATATTGAAATCCTACCTATCGGAACGGATCTTCCAAGTCAAAGAAGACGACGCTACATCGAAACTCTACGAAATTGAAGCAGGTGTTCCCCAGGGATCAGTGATCGGGCGCACATTGTACTCATTATTTACATCCGACCTACCACTGTTGGATGACGTGACGACGGCCACTTACGCCGATGACACTGCCATACTAGCCAGTCATTCAAACCCCGACATAGCATCGGAACGGTTGCAGAAAAAGCTGGACAATATCAGCAGCTGGCTGGAGACATGGCGTATTCGTGCGAGCGCTGCAAAGTCGACTCACGTGATCTTCACTCTCAAACGTGGAAACTGTCCTCAAGTTAAACTGTTTGGCGAAATATTACCCCACGCAGACTGCGTCAAGTATCTAGGAATGCATCTGGACCGACGACTCACCTGGCAAAACCACGTTAAGGCTAAGCAAGAGGAACTTAATATACGCTTCAGAAGCCTACACTGGCTTCTGGGAAGAAATTCTAAACTCTCCCTTGACAACAAGCTGCTAATCTATAAAGTAGTATTGAAGCCCATATGGACCTACGGAATTCAACTGTGGGGATGCGCCGCTAACTCAAATACACAAAAAATTCAACGACACCAAAATATGGTTCTAAGAACTATTAGTAATGCTCCTTGGTTCATTAAAAACACCGAAATCCACCAACTTTTGAGAGTACCAACAGTCAACCAAGAGATAGCCACCTATTGCTCCAACTACAAAATTCTCAACAAGCATCCAAACCAGCTGGCCCAGGAATTGGTCTAGTCAAACCCTACCAAACGCCTTAAACGGCACTCATTTCTGGAGCTGGATCGAAGAGGATCCTAAGCATATTACAGAGATCCATCTAATGTGATGGATTCTGACAAAGTCTACTATCCTGCACAATATCTGCTTATAGTCAACTTGACTGATCGCAGATAGCATCAAATTCAAAACAAAAAAAACTTTTTATAAAAAAATTAAACCGCCGAAAAAACTGAAAAGCATTAAATAATAGGGAAACATTTTCTATTAGGCCTTAATTTACTCACTTCTTAAAGTAATTTTGGATTACCAAGAAATTTTAAGTCGGCGCCACACCACACAAGCAAATTCATTATCTATGTAAAGCGCGATGCGCAGCGGCATACGTTTTTCGGTTCTTTCTTTGAATTTCAGGTAATTTAGTGATCTTTATTCGTTGATTCTGTGGCACCGACTCAAAATTTCTTGGTAATCCAAAATTACTTTAAGAAGTGAGAAAATTAAGGCCTAATAGAAAAGGTTTCCCTATTATACAATGCTTTTCAGTTTTTTCGGCGGTTTCTTTTTTTTATAAAAAGTTTTTATATTTTGCTTTTCAGTTTGTTTTTGGCTAATTTTTTTGACCCCAGCTAATCACCCTTCACAGGGTGGTCGCACCCCACAAGGTGGCCACACAACCTGGTGAAGGTTGAGGCACTAAAAGGATGAGGTTCGATCACGACCGGTCGGTGAGGCGATTTTTGAGGGAGGCCTATGTCCAGCAGTGGACGTCTTTCGGCTGATTTTATTTCATTTCCAAAGATATTGTAAGTAGGTATCAAAAGTTATAATCTAACACGGAAATGCAACCTGTGAGTGGATAAATCGATCCGCCGACCAAAAAGTCACCCCTATTTTCCCACCCTTAGGGTGAGAATTTCATTCCCAAATTTTTATGGGACCAATTTCAAGGTATACCCTGTCGATTAAAAAAAGAATTATCAAAATCGGTCCACACAGTAAAAAGTTATGCGTGATCATACATAAAAAAAAATATATATTTATACGCGACGAATTGAGAACCTCCTCCTTTTTGTTTTTTCGTCGGTTAAAAAGATACCCCATCAGGTCTTCAGACGAGCTGTTGAAGGCTGTTGGATTACACAAGGTGTGGGTCTCTCAAGACCGTTAGGTGTGGCGATGTGTGGGTGGAGGCTTATGTCCCGCAGTGGACGTCTTTCGGCTGAAATTATAATGATGTTGACTCAAATAATCTACAGCCTCAAAGTATCTTCGAATTATTACGGAAAAAAACAATCTTTATAACGTTATTCTTAAACTAACATATACAACAGTTGTGGCCATTGTGAAATTCTAACATGAATGTTATGTATTGTTGTCCCTGCCGGCATCAGAACTGACGGACCCGACATCAGAAGTGTCGCGCTCGTGGTCGGCACTGTACCTGCTCTGGTACGCGTACCTCTCCACGTTCGTGGTCCGCTGCAAGTACTACCACGCCTGGCTGCTCTCCGAGGCCATCTGCAACAACTCGGGCATGGGCTTCAACGGGTACGACCAGCACGGCAAGCCCAAGTGGGACAAGATGTCCAATATTGATGTCTTCGGATTTGAGGTTTGTATTTTAAACTGAGTAGCATCTGTTTTTTCCTTCATTCAAATAAATTGATAGCCTTTCGGTGTTCTTGTATAAAGTAACGTTTCTCTGCTTAAATTTAACTTTTATCTATTGACACCTAAAACTTAGATACTTATCCACTTTACAATTTAATAAATTGGGGCTAAGTACATAGTTGTTCGGGTATAGTGATTATGTTGTGTGGCAATTTAAAAATAATATATCTGCAATAAGTACTCGCCTTCAATTCTTTTAATTTTAGCTTTGTGAGTGTGTTAGAACATATCGCAAAGAGAAAAATAAAAAATAAATACTTACTTAGGTATATTGTAAAGCTTTAAGAGTAATTAGATAGTTCTAAAGTGGATTGTTTTAATAAATAAATGAATGTTTGTTGTCCAGTTCGCGCAGAACTTCCGCTCGGCGATCGCGAGCTGGAACAAGAACACGAACGCGTGGCTGCGCGCGGTGGCCTACAGCCGCGGGGGAGCAGCGGGCCGCACGGCGCGCGTGTACTCGCTGTCCGCACTGTGGCACGGCTTCCACCCCGGCTACTACCTCACCTTCCTCGCCGGCGGACTCTTTACTGTGGCTGCTAGGAAGGTAACGCATCATGAGCTCACCAAGCGGTCCGATCGCGCGCTCCAGCTGTGCCCTGTGCGCTCCAAAGGAGCCGACAGCTCGAGCATTATCATCTCAGCCGCACGATGTCTACTGCTCGACATAGGCCTCCGTCACAAATCGCCACACCAACCGGCCTTGAGCGACTCTCAACCAGTGTACTCCCGCAACCTTCACCACCTTGCCACCTTGTGGAGCCTGAAATGTTTATTTACATAAAGGGTCTGCCCAGTCTGCGTCTTCCGGTGCGCAGTCGCTAATCGACAACTTAGCCTCAGCGACCATTTTTTCTTCGAGTTTATGCGCCCTGCCCATCGCCACTATGCAATTCGTTGAATCTATTAGCCAGTAAGCAGTAAGCAGTAAGCAGCTAACCCCATGTGGGTCCGGCAGGCGCGGGCGGCGGCGCGGCCGCTGGTGGCGGGCCGGCGCGGCCTCAAGCTGCTGTACGACGCGGCGACGTTCGCCACCACGCGCGTCGCCATGACCTACGCCACCGTGCCCTTCGTGCTGCTGCACCTGGGGCCCAGCCTGGCGTTCTATGGGTGAGTTTAGAATACTTTGAAACTACGAACAACAACACTCAGGAAACGTAACTCTCCTACAAAACCGCTTCGATTTTAGTTCCACTTACGCACACAAATAAACTGCAATTGCAAAATGCACTCACACATTCTCATAGACAAAGTTTGCAGATATTGGCTGCTTCGCTCGCGTCTGTCGACAAAGCAGCGAGCTAGCTACCCGGTCAAGCGTCCCCGACCGCGAAGAGGCTAATCAGCCAATGCTGGAGGGGGTCGCGGAGTTGAACATAACGATCGAAAGATCACCCGTACGTAACCCCTTTGCCAACAGCCAAGATGGACACCGGCGGGGTTTTAGTGGGTGCGAACCTCTCATAACCCTGCGACTCCCCCCGGGGTCGCAGGGTACTCGTTTCGGGGTCGGAGTTTCCCCGCCAAAAAAAAAAGGTGCCACTAGGAACTGACGCGGCATGGTGTCCGTAACCTAAGCCCCGCTCACCGGGGCTTCTTTTCCGTGAGAGCATGTTATTGGGCTAGTTATGTTTGCTTCATGAGTATTGTTGTTCGTAGCTTCGAAATGTGTATTTAGTACAGACTCTGCTCTAATTTTCAGAAGAGAGTTGTTGAGAAGAAAAAAAGTTTCATAATTAAAAAAAGGGAATATTCATGAACGGTTTATGTTTTTTTTTTTAATCGCCTTAAGGAGTCTTTATAAGCTAGCAAAGCGTGCGAATGTATAGTAATACGTGACAGGACGATATCAATTGCCGCGATTCTCGCTTGTGGAGACGATCCCTATAAATAACCTTGTTGCGTAATAAAGAAAGCATTCCAATGGTCAAAGTCAAAACATGCAATTCACAAAATGGCATTAACACATTCAATGCATCAAAACAAGCAAGACACTTCTTGTATCAACTTTCAAGTGGACAATCAATTGGCCGTACAAAGAATCGGCTCGAGGTCAAACTGAGAGACGCTCGAGCACTCTGTAGATCTTATTTAAATTCGCTTTCGTCAGGATACAGTTAATTAAAAAGCAAGTGATGGCAATCAATATAATATATTATAACTTGATTTTTGGCCTTTATGTCCTAAGACACAAAATCAGTAGGCCTGTCTTCCAAAAACGTTGTATTAAAATGCGGGAGATGGTTTTTTACATACGCAAATTCATTAAAACTTTATTAAAAATGAATACTTTCGCCATCAACCAATACATAGTATAAAATGAAGTTGCTTCCCGCGTCTGTCCCTATGTATGCTTAAATCTTAAAAAATACGTAAAGGATTTTGATGCGGTTTTTTTTAATAGATAGAGTGATTCAAGAGGAAGGTTTATAAGTATAATACATGCACTAAATAGTAATAGGTTAAGCGGTACGAAGTTCGCCGGGTCGACTAGTAATTAATAAAAAACGCGAAAAAAATTGAATTTCGCGCCATACCGAGAGTTACCGCCTTATTATAAATAAGCTATTGCAAAAAATAAAAGTACAATATGATTTGTTACTATTTTTGTTGTTGGTATTTTATCGCCGCAGTTAACTAAAGTTTTTGAGTAGATAGAGAACGTTATATACTTACTCTACATTCATGAGAGCTAATGAAAATGAACAAATGCTCCAAAGTCTATAATTATACTAAGTTGCTATAAGTACTAAAATAAATAATAAGTTCTAAGTATAAGTATTGAAAATTTGCTTAATTAAGTCCATTCATGCATATTTCCATCCTCACACATATTTCTTTCGAAAACATTGTTTCAGCAAATTTTACTATTCGCTGCATATAATCGCAATGGGCGCTCTACTAATCCCGGAGCGGTCGACGCGGCCCGCGGCTGCCCCCGCCGCCCACGAGCGGAACTCCTCCTCAAAACCCACTATTACTCCTACGGAAAATGGCGAAGCGAATGGAAAAGTCAAAGCTTCGTAAAATTTTACTTTATTTTTAACCGATTTCAAAAAAGGAGGTTATCAGTTTGACCTGTATTTATGTTTGTCCGCGATTATCTCGCGTTTGGCTGAACCGATTTTGATGCGGTTTTCAGAAATGTATTTGTTACATTCAGGAGAAGGTTAGTACCAATTTTAACCGACTTCGAAAAAAAGAAGTTCTCAGAATATGTATGTGTCAGTTTGTTGAAGGCGGGGTCTCTTTTTGCAAAAAAGAAATTATTTATTCTAAATTATGTTGTATTAAAATATGGGTACTCACCGAGCTTTAATCTGAATGGCTACACAAGTTTTTATAATATTATGTGCGCATGCACGTATAAAAGTAAAGTACAGGATTTATTTCGTCAAAAAAAATGTATGTGCACATGAAAAGTATCTGACTGAATTTAATTTGTCAAAAAATAAATAAGGCAAAACAGTGTGGCCGATTCTTTTGTTCGTAGGGGAGCGCACGCACAAATCAAATCAAAGTGCAGGCAATGTTCTGTCTTTTGCAGAACGCAATCCGGCGCACTCACACCCCCGAAATCGCTGTGTCGCTCCGTTTATAGTTCCGCTAATGTTCTAACGCCAAGACTCATTTTATTTAGCTTTTTTTTAGATAACAGTATAAGCTTGTTATGCCATCCGACACTTTAGTCTGTGAATCTTATCAAAAAAAATTACGAGTGCCAACATTGCATTCTTGTAGCATTCCAGAATTTTTTAGTTTACTTGAAAAAGTGTAAACGACCTTTTAATTATTTATTTATTAAACTTTATTTTTAATTAACATAAGTCTTTGATCACAATTATTTGCACAAATTTCAATGTTAGCAATATCTACGAATTTTATAAACAGAAGGATTAGGATAATCATTTTATACAAAAAAAATGCTGTAAGTATTACAAAAATAATTAATGATGTGATGTATAGTCCAAATCCAGCAATATTGTGAAACCGAAACCTTTTAAATAATGGGACCAAAAGTAAGCACAAACTTTGTGACCTAACGCGAGGTTAACTTTGTGAGCAGAGCACACTCTGCGGTGGTAGCATGACGGACAATTTGTTAAATTTGTCGTATCTGTCATTACATTTTCCCGCATTGAAATGTCAAAAGCGATTAAAAGTGACAGAAAGATTCGCCAAATGGTCCGTCATGCTACGGTGGCTGCACTGTGCTGTTTAGATGAGATATTTCAACTATTTTTGAAAAATAACGTTTTGTGTGCGTCTTTGTATCTGGTATATTCTGGACTCCTTTTAATAAAATATACTCGTGCAGTTTTTACAACTTTAGTAAGTTTTTTTTTTTTCAATATGACTGTTGCTAACCTAGGCAGCTTTGAAAATCTTGAAATGTAGATAATTATCCATAATTAACCGTTTACCAAAATAGACAAGTTTTTTTATAAGCAATATTCATAGAATGCATGCTGCATATTACTAAGGGACAAGTGGTAAGGCAAGGCACATATAAGCTATTGTCTACTTTAGTGCGCTTTCATGTTCATCTGTGAAGCGCTGCACTATTAGACTCATGCAGATTAGCATCAATTTAATACCCATGCTCCCGTTGCATTGGTGCATGTGGTGTGGTGGAACCCGCAAAAAGGACAGGAAAGCGCACTTGTGTTGTCATAACTTACACATCGAAATAAAACGCATTCATCTAATTATCTAGGAAGCACGCGCACGATTTGGTCGCGTTTACTCGGGTAACGTACTTTGTAGACTGCTGACATGACTACGCTCGCTAGTGTGCCCTACCCTGCGTTTTTGGCCAACAAATATATGCATTGTCTTCAGTATTTTAAATTATTCGGCGATAAGGTTTTGCGAATATTTTTCACTCTCGAATAAATTGAAAAGAAATTTAACCAAATAATCAAGCAAATTTAGTTATATATGAGAAAGGTGTGGCGCGTGTTAACCCATTATTAAAACACCAGCACCAATGCTAGTGCTACTGTGATATAAATAAAAACCGTAAAATAAGTTCGCAATAGTGATTGTATTCTATAAAATAATCTTCCTATTTTCTTCCATAACCAAGGGTTAGAGGCATTAGGGCGGAATCCCTCCGACGCTGACATCGGTCGCGTACGTGGCCGACGCCAGCAGTGTAGGACACAATACAAATTGGGTCGCAAAATGTGCCATCTTGTCAAAATAATATATGTTTATAGATATGTATGTAGTACAAAAACCATGTATGAAACGTTTACTTTTGTATGATATTTATTACAGAGTTAAATTAAATAAAATGCTTTTTATTTAAGTAATATACTTGATTGAGAATTATTAATACTTCTTAGGTGAAAGCTTACAATTTAAACTGTGCTGCTTCATTAATGTTTTTAATAAAACATTTTTACGTTTTTAAAATAGCCACACAGTATTAAATTAACACCCTATTAATTTTGTTACTCTTTGTATTTCTAACCAAATTCAATAATTTCTTACTACTGAATTTGATAATTGGTGTAATGTATTATGTAAAAAATATCACTGTTGACAACTAAATTAGATGTAAGTCTGTAGTTCATACAATAATTAACAATGAAGTGTATTATTTTCAATTTTTATACTACTGCTTACTATGAAAGCTTTGATATTAATATAAAATAAACATATTTGTACAAAAGGGTATTGTTTTGTTATTGAATAGTTTAAATTTATACAGAACAATTAAATCTAGGTTTCTGATTAAATTAAATTTAGTTAAATTTAAAAAAATAAAATTAGTATTACCACAGTGTAATAAAAGAGTACTACGTACAGTATGGGCACTCCATGCCTCCCTCAGCAAGGGCGGCTTCCCCCGCGCTTGTTTACCTCTCAGTTATTGCTTAACTCAAATGTCTTATCTCACACAAGCATGATACACGTGCACGTACACGAGTTTCGGCTGGGCGCGAAACAACGATTTGTTTTCTTAGAAGTGTCAGAGTTGTGACTGTACTTAGTAAGGAACTTAATAAAATAAAATTAACCTTAATTAATCAAGTTAAAACTTAGCAAGGTCAATTTCTTACATAACTTTTAATTTTAAGGAAACTTTCTCTGATAAGAAATAGTGTTCCAGGGATATCAGAAGATTCTTCTAGATATTTAATAATGTCCTTTCCATTCTTCAGAACGGGTGTAGTCTCAAGCACTGGAAAAGAAAATTTGATTTTAATTCTGCCTAACAAACAATATTTTTCCCCATGGAATATTCAATGATCTAATATTGTTTTTATTTAAAATAAACAAAGTTAAGGATAAATAAAAAAATATTCTCATATCTCCTTATTAATTTAACTTTAACTCATTCACTATACATACTTTTTTTTTTCATACATTTATTTGTTTATGATACTACCATAAGAATACCCTCATATTATATCCATACTTATAAACATACCCTGTTATTCATAAAAAGTTAAAGAGCATCTTAGTTATTTGACATATCGTCGTTTATACTTTAACACCGCCAATAAGCATTTTAGCTACTTTACAGGAGAGACAAAAAACTTCATAACTTTTGAATTTTTTATTATAAAATTATGAATAAATTTAAAACTTTAATTATTAAAAAAATACACATTTACAAAAGAAAATTATATCATTTAACCTAACAATCAAGCCACAAATGCATATTGGCGGTGTTGCGCAATATAAATTGGCAATATAAATCATATTCGCGGAATATTCCTATACTCCACCCGCGACTTCTATGCAAACCGGGCCTAGATAAAAGGTATCATTTGTGACTAAATATTAGCATAGTATATTAGTATAGTGTTTTCTGGTCTAAGGACTAAGATTGGACACTACTTCTACTGTTTCGTGCATAGTAACGTTAGGTATGCGTATTAATTCAGCACTGGACTGCTTAAATTTGCGCGTGGAATACGCATAGTAATAAATCCAGTAAAATATCAATTACTACTATCATAAAACAGTTATGTTTACCTGTGGAAAGGAAAAAACTGATATCTAATCAGGAATGTTCTTATAATAATCAGGACAGTCTTTGGGAATGACTGACTTTAATCCCTGAAGGTGTCGCCATTTACATTCAGCAAAGGAAAATCTGGCACACAATCAATAGTATTATAGCTTTAGTAAAGGTTCATTAATATTTTATACATAATTTAATAAATTTGCTGGAAATAATCACTTATAAAATCATGTTTGTAAATCATGGTAATGGTGCAGTAATGTCTAGTAACTGATCTAGGTACACACAGTCACAGTTGATCAGTGTATGATCTTTTGCGTTTTTCCATGTTCTGCTCCATTGCTAGTATTGCTACAAAAAGTAAGGCATTACTGAGATAAATATTTCTGTTTTTGAGATTTTTATTTTTCGCAATACCAACATTCGCCGAAGATGCAAGTTTTCGCTAGTTTAACACACTAGGAGAAGATTGTTTTAGCGTAATATTTAGTTGAATCTTAATTTAAATTAACTTCTAATAAACTCTTTATCTGTTTTGGCAAAGGAATCTGAATCTAAGACCTTAATCATGGTTTCTTTCGAAATATCTGTAAGGAATCATCGCAGATCTACGTCAATGTTACTTTTAACTATTAATTTTTTTTTTTTTTTATTTGTTTATTAAATCTAAACGAAAACTTGTTTCAAATTCATTAAATTATCATATTCATGCAAAAAACCACACGAAAAACCTCTCATATAATAAAAATAAAATAAAATCACTGACCACGTAGTACCTCCTTTGTATTACTATGGAAAATTTGGCAAGTTCGCTGTGTTGTTGCCAAAAACTGACCAATCTCAGGTTCGCGCTATTTGTTTTTGTAAATTACGGGCTGTTATTGGTTGAAAACATAGTGTTTTTATTGGTCGAGGAGATGCGTCTTTGAATTCTCTATCCAATGGCATCAAAAAGTCAAAAACGGTTTTTTGCAAGTTCGCGGTGTTGAAGTATAAGCGACGATATGTCAAATAAGACTGGATGTCACACAACAAACCAGAGATGTAGACCTCCAGTAAAGCTACTTAAAATCTACTGTATTTTTATGAATAAGATGGTTTTTATCAATACTATAATATTATAAATGCAAAAGTAACTATGTCTGTCTGTCTGTCTCGCTTTTCTGAGAAAACTACTGAACTGATTTGAATGAAATATGGTATATGGATAGTCTAGAGCCTGATTAAGGACATAGGCTACTTTTTATCCCGAAATTCCTACGGGAAAATTAGGAATTTTATGGTACAATGGAAAATGCGCTGGCGAAGCCGCAGGGGCGCCCACTGTTAAGAAAATAAAATTAAATCCCAATCAAATGACAGACACTCTTAATTAAACATTAATGGAAATAACAAGTTACTTACACTTATAGTGCCTTGTTTTTACATCTCTCTGGAGCCTTACTGAATAGTTTTCATTATCCTTCTTGGTTTCAGTAAAGAATTGCAAATATACAGTTTGATGTGTTTCAGTGCTATTTTCTATGGTGTAGTATATTTTTAGGAATTTCTTATAGTATTTCTTGGCAGTCAAAAATGCTTCATGTGTTTCTTTGATTTCTTGTGATAACAATTTTCGATCTGTAAAAAAAGGAATAAAAAAAACAGTAAATCCTATAAGCCCCAGGAGCAAGTACCTATGCAATGCACACAGTGTGTTGGTTGTGTTCTGGAAGGGCAGTGTCCATGGTATGGCATGTAGGGATGCTGTGTAGCATTATGTGTGGATGTTGCGAGAGCGCAACAAAGATAATTCAAGAAGAATTAATTCATTGATGGTGCTTACCTTTGGACTCTGGCCAGAATATTTATGATACAGATAAAGGCATAGTAAGTATGGAAGTATTAAAAAAATCCATGGGAAGAGCTGGGGATCTATTGCGGTTCAAAATGAAAATGAGAATGTGAATCATTTTGACAGACATGTGGTAAGTATACATTGCGGTTTATAGGTAAATCATTTATCTACACAAGAGATTCGGCTGTAAACCCGCAATGTATAGTTATCACATGTCAAAATGTTTCTCATTCTAATTTTATAGTGAACGGCAATAGCCTAACTGGTTAGGTAGTAGGTACCACAGCCATACGTACAAAATACTCAAACTAGTCAATCCTAAAACGACCCACCGACCAATTTAAGTATTTAGGTAGTGATTTGATGTCTGCGTTAATAGTACCTACTTACCCTGCGTTAATAGTACCTACTTACCTTGTTTGTAACTTTCATACTCCAATTGTTTTTTATTTAACTCTTCAAGCTTAGAATCAATATCTGCTTTAAATTGCCTGTTTTGTTCAACTAGGACCTTTAGATCAATATTTGGTTTTTGTGATTCTGCACCCCTGTTACTGCAGTTTTGGTCCAGTATTTCTTCATCGAGCAGGTTGTTTATTTCGTCGAAATAATTGGTTACATTTGAGTGGAATTCCCGATAGAAAATTTCTTTTTTTTGTTGTAAATCTAACAGGGGCTTCCAATTATTGTCGATTAAACTCATTTTATATTTAATTAGATGTCAAAGAGCAAAAAACATAACGCACGATCGATTCTCACGAATATCAAATCACCAAACCAACTAGAAACCAAACAAACACAAAAATCAAAAATGGCAAAACGTTATTTTCAAATTCAATTATTAAGGATTTTTTTACTCTGTGATAACTATTTTTAATTCACCATTCTGGCCAGGCAAAGAAACATAGTCCATGCAGGCAAGTCAGTAGTAGAGTTTTTCACGAGTTTTTCAACTAGCGGCGGTTTCCAACCTCTTTGTTTTCAACAGTGAGGTGGGGAATCAGAGAAAGTAAGGCTTCGAACGCACAGGCGGATTTTTATCCGCGCGGTTTGTTGCCGCTGTTGCTGTTTTATTCCCGCGCGGTTTTAAAGGTTGTTATTTCATTTTCAACCTTATTCATAGGCCACGAAGGTACAGGCGAATTTTTAGCCGCGCGGAAATAAAACCGCGACAGCGGATTTTTAGCCGCGCGGTTTTTTATCCGCTGGTGCGGACACTTCCATAGAATTCTATAATGTAACATAAAATCCGCGCGGCAAAAAACCGCATGTGCGTTCGTAGCCTAAACCGCCGCCGGGTGGGGATATCGAAATCTAAAAGAGGAATAGCACAGCTAAACTAAGGCAAATATCAAAAATGTGAAACAGTATTCCCCTAGATAATGCAGCCAAGTATTTTTAGGGCACTGTTGTACAGCTTTTAGATTAAAGACTAAAGAAAGCTACTGATTGTTGACAAAGTGGCCGTTTTTAGCACACTCAAACATCATAAGCAGTGTTGCCAATGGCTATTTACCAGATTCCTCAAGATCACTGTTTAAATTCCCCAAATTTGGGGAGAAAAATATCCTGATTCCCCACAAAATCCCCACACAATGAGAAAGTGAACTATTTACGAAATAACTTTAAAAATCAACCATTTATTAATGACAAACTTATAAAATGGCAATATCACTGAAAAAAAATCATTGGGTATATTACAATCCGTCCTCCGGTTTTCTCTTGTTCCGGCTTAAAAGTAAAAATCAAATATAAAACTCTTCCGTTACTGACTGACTGACTGACTGACTGACTGACTGACTGACTGACTGACTGACTGACTGACTGACTGACTGACTGACTGACTGACTGACTGACTGACTGACTGACTGACTGACTGACTGACTGACTGACTGACTGACTGACTGACTGACTGACTGACTGACTGACTGACTGACTGACTGACTGACTGACTGACTGACTGACTGACTGACTGACTGACTGACTGACTGACTGACTGACTGACTGACTGACTGACTGACTGACTGACTGACTGACTGACTGACTGACTGACTGACTGACTGACTGACTGACTGACTGACTGACTGACTGACTGACTGACTGACTGACTGACTGACTGACTGACTGACTGACTGACTGACTGACTGACTGACGTACTGACTGACTGACTGACTGACTGACTGACTGACTGACTGACTGACTGACTGACTGACTGACTGACTGACTGACTGACTGACTGACTGACTGACTGACTGACTGACTGACTGACTGACTGACTGACTGACTGACTGACTGACTGACTGACTGACTGACTGACTGACTGACTGACTGACTGACTGACTGAGTGAGTGACTGACTGACTGACTGACTGACTGACCGACCGACCGACCGACCGACCGACCGACCGACCGACCGACCGACCGACCGACCGACCGACCGACCGACCGACCGACCGACCGACCGACCGACCGACCGACCGACCGACCGACCGACCGACCGACCGACCGACCGACCGACCGACCGACCGACCGACCGACCGACCGACCGACCGACCGACCGACCGACCGACCGACCGACCGACCGACCGACCGACCGACCGACCGACCGACCGACCGACCGACCGACCGACCGACCGACCGACCGACCGACCGACCGACCGACCGACCGACCGACCGACCGACCGACCGACCGACCGACCGACCGACCGACCGACCGACCGACCGACCGACCGACCGACCGACCGACCGACCGACCGACCGACCGACCGACCGACCGACCGACCGACCGACCGACCGACCGACCGACCGACCGACCGACCGACCGACCGACCGACCGACCGACCGACCGACCGACCGACCGACCGACCGACCGACCGACCGACCGACCGACCGACCGACCGACCGACCGACCGACCGACCGACCGACCGACCGACCGACCGACCGACCGACCGACCGACCGACCGACCGACCGACCGACCGACCGACCGACCGACCGACCGACCGACCGACCGACCGACCGACCGACCGACCGACCGACCGACCGACCGACCGACCGACCGACCGACCGACCGACCGACCGACCGACCGACCGACCGACCGACCGACCGACCGACCGACCGACCGACCGACCGACCGACCGACCGACCGACCGACCGACCGACCGACCGACCGACCGACCGACCGACCGACCGACCGACCGACCGACCGACCGACCGACCGACCGACCGACCGACCGACCGACCGACCGACCGACCGACCGACCGACTGACTGACTGACAGACGCAGAGCCGAAACTACTGGGCGTAGAAGCTGACATTTTGCATGTAGGTTCCTTAGACTCCGTAGGCGAGCACTAAGAAAGGATTTCCCGAAATTCCCATGGGAACGGGAAAAAACTGGATTTTTGCGTTTATGAGAAATCTGCGCGAGTGAAGCCGTGGGGCAGCCTCTAGTAAGGTTATATACATGTAAAAACTGATGAAGTGTAAATTTAACTTACTTGAACAAAAACCAAAAAAAAAAGAAAAAAATCATTACTTTTCTAATTTACTTAGAAGAACCAAATATTTACATTGGTACATACATTAGCAAAGACTAAAGATAATCAACTGACTAGATATTTGGGTGCTGTGATACATTTTCATTATTGTATTTCGCTATTATTCAGTCATTTCAACGAATAAGGTTTATAATCACTTCCCTAAAGATAAGTTTGAGCCTTTTTATGGATAAAAATAAATGAAGGCAGTAATTTATATTTGATCAATGGATGTTTTTGTTGTATGTTTTTTTGAATTGGTAAAATGCTAAATTCCCCGCATATTCCCGCAAAATGCCTCTCCCCACAAATTCCCCAATCGCTTTGGGATTCCCCGCAGTATGGGGAATTCCCCACACATTGGCAACGCTGATCATAAGCGATACTGAGACAGACTCATATTTTCTAGTGGTGTAAAAGTATCTTCCGAGCAGTTTGAGCAGAGAATGATGTAGATGACGCTCTATATGTTCGACCCATAACAAACAAGTGAAATACAATAACCAGGCAATGTTTTGTGTTTTTCGTCGTATTTTATCGTATGGAACGTAGAAGAAAACATAGTTGCAAGAAGAAATTAATGAATGAGAAGGCTTTTTACGTGTTAAAAACGCGTACTTCGTATGTGAAAACGCATAGTGAAAACCTGAGATAAAGACCCACAGAACAAGGAAGATGCTCTCATTTCTCCTCGCCTGGGGGAGCGACGGGGTTAAAGCAAAACAAAATAATTGCAAATCCATATCTATACCAATATTATAAAGAGGAAAGATTTGTTTGTTTGTTTGTTTGTTTGTAACGAATAGGCTCCGGAAATACTGAACCGATTTGAAAAATTCTTTCACTGGTAGGAAGGACATTAATCCCAAGTGTCATAAGCTATATAAGATTTTAAAAAAAAATAGGGATCCTTACCTAAACTTAAATTATATAACCCAAGGTGCAATATTTTTTCCGTTGTTTACATATTTTGACAGGTGGTTTGTTGTTGTTGTTTGTTTTTTTCAGCCATTCTGGGCAGTCAATAGAACATAGTCTATAGAGCCAAGTCTTTTGTAGTATCTTATATTCTATGGCGTAACGAAGTAAGCCGGGAAAGCTCGTACTTCATAAATCTTTGGTTTTCAATGAGGGGTTTTCGGAGAGACATTAAAAAACAAAATTGATTCGTAATACGCCCGTAGATGGCGTTCTAGACATAGGTAAGTAATTCAAATCAGTTAAAATTAACTTTAAAAATTTAAAACAAATCAAAACAAAAGCTATTTGACTGGCGCATGACGAGTTCCAGTTTTATTTTGAGCTTTTAATGATTCATTTAAACTTCATCTTGTAGATTTTTGCCAGCGCCATAATCTGATAGCGGCGATATAAAACTTGTTTTTTTTTCTCTTCATTTGACAGCACAGATGAAAAAAACAAGTTTTATTTCGTCGCTATCAGATGGCGCTCTGCCATAGCAATAGGTCAAGATGAAATAAATGATTGAATAGCTCAAAAAAAAATTAACTGAGACAGAGTGGCGGAGTGGGTGAAATTAAGGTGGTAACTCACGGTATGGCGCGAAATTCAAATTTTTTCACGTTTTTTAATTATTTTGGCGAAAGTATTCATCTCTAATAAAGTTTAAATGAATTCGCGTACGTAAAAACCAATCTCCCACATTGTGATATAACGTTTTTGAAAGACAGAGTTACCGATTTTGTGTATATTCCAGGAACTTCATTTTTGGCCTTTTACCCCTTAGACACAAAATCTGTAGGTCTGTCTTCCAAAAACGTTGTATTACAATGTGGAAGAAAGATTTATACATACGCAAATTCATTATAACTTTATTAAAAATGAATACTTTCGCCAGAATAAATAAAAAACGCGAAAATCTTTGAATTTCGCGCCATACCGAGAGGGACCACCTTAAGATTTATACTTAGCTTAATTTATCCCGCTAGTGTCGTTTGTACGGTCGACCCATAACAAACATAGTTTTGTATGTGATTTGCATTGGAAATACAATAATTTATCAAAAGAACTCACTAGTAGCTGTTGGGTGAAAGGAAAATGAAAATCATAAGTTTCCTAACAACTCCCGGCTAGGAAGCTATGAGTTGAAAAAACTTAAAAGAAACCGAACGGATTGAGGTTATGTTTTCAACATTTGAAGATTCTTACTACCGAAGTATTAGTGTTACTACATGTTTTATTCCTAATTCTATATCTTATCGCTGTTTAGGGGGTCTGCAGTCCTCGCACAGAGTTTTCTGACCCATCTTGAGATGATCTTTGGTTGTTTATAGGTTATATTTTATTTTACTTGCAAAAGTCATTTAAAATTGTATATTCGTATGAATTTGTGTCCACACATCTTAGTAATTAAATATGAACTTGAGATAATGACAAGCAAATAGTCGTAGCTAACATCAAAACTAAAGTTTACCCATTGTTAACTTGCTCACGAAGTACCCTTTTTTAACACGTAAAAAGCCTTCTCATTCATTCATTTTTTCTTGCAACTATGTTTTCTTCTACGTTCCATACGAAACAATACAATACAGTGTAAAATAACGACGAAAAACACAAAAAGTTTCCTGGTTATTGTATTACACTTGTTTGTTATGGACCGAACTTATAGAGCGTCATCTACAAAAAGTTTTCCGTGGACTAGGAGGCCGTAACAGATTTGTCTATGGTTTCGTCAGCCCTAGACTGTATTACAAAAGAACAAAAGCTATTTTGCAATACAGAAAAACTGAAAGTCTTACGCCGATCGTGTCCGCCACTGTACAACCCCATTAATGCCCAAAAGGCCCGAGGAAGTGAGAAATAAAGGAAGGTGCTCCCATGGTGCTCCCACATAATTCTGATTGATGACCCTCGAAAACTAAAACGACCCACCGACCAACTTCCATAATGTGAACTTTGGAATGTTAGACCACCCTCGCATTTTAATGGTTAGATAAGGAAAACAAAGAATAAAACTACACAAAACATAGACAAAGTAGAACGCACCAAAACTGAGATAAAGCCTCAGATTAATGAATACCAATACCAATAGATCAAACCTTAGTGACGTCACGTGAATGTAAAGAAATTGTCAAATGATATCTTATTTCCTTAATATAATCCTACAAAATTAAAGAGTCACTAAAAATCTACGATGGTAACATTAGCAATCCTCTATCCTCTCTATGTGCGTTATCGTTTCTGCCATTTTCAAAGGTAAACATCGGCAAATATTTTAATTTTTTCAATTAATTTCGTAATTGAATGGTGTGTGTATGTTAAACAAAGAAAAGCAATCATTAGGAGAATGTCCTGCATGGTGCGCAATTGCAGATCACTCTAAGGAAATAAAGAAAACTTGGACGAAAGAATCAGTTTTCACGCGTGAGTATTATTCCTACAAAATAAACTTAAAAATGATATGAGAATTAGAGACAATACTTCTGAATGCTTATTTTTAGTATCCAACGTGATTTCATTCTATTTGAACAAAAATAAGCCCAAAAATCTAGAATTAAAACAATTCTTAATTGAGGTTGTTAGGGCAGTCAAAACATGTTATCGATAATCAAGTCGATGAATCATTACTAAACATTTTCTTTCAGGTTTCCAAACACTGAAAACATCCGCATGCTCTGGTTTAATGCCACTGATCGCAGGGAAAAGTATATTACAAACATTTTTGGAACTCGGAACTTCAAGCCCGAAATGCTTTGAGGGTTGCAACTTATTGCCCGCTTTATTTTTTCTCAGTGAAACAGATATTTCTTAGGTAAGAACAAAAAAATACTAACCAAAAAAAAAATCTAAGCTTTTAACTTACCCTGTTATTAAGGAAAAAAAAATTGTTATTTGACGTACCTATAATCGTACCTATTATGTCAATTTATAATGGATGTCACGTATTTTACAACAATATTTATTGAATAATACGATTAGACAGTGTTAGGTTTAGCATAATATGTATGCATTTAAATTTTTTTTTCAGGGGCTTGCAACTCCGGAAAAGACTACCTGTTAGCAAAGAAGTATTTTGTAAACTTAAGTTGCAATGGGCAGGGCACAAATCTTGAAGAATCGCACCGGAAGACGCAGAAAAGCCCAGAGCGGCCCCTCAGAAGGTGGACAGACGATCTAGTGAAGATTGCAAATCCGAATCTGATTTTTGAACCATTTTTGGAATGATATTGATTCGTAACCGATGAAAATTGAAAAAAAGTTATGCTATTTGTTTGTTGAGTGATTTGTTTTTTTTATTTTTATTTAGCCCTATATTTCCCACTGCTGGGCAAAGGCCTGCTTCTTTTTCCAAGCCTTTATGTAAGTCAATAATAAAATTAGGATAGTAGCACATTATTTTATTCTGTTTCTGAAGAGAGAAATTCAAGAGCACTGAGGGTTTTATATAAGGAGATTATAAATGTATATGTTGAATGCTACGAATAACTTGAATGGCTATATCAACTTTGAATTTCCTCTTAATTTCTTTACTATTAACTAATTTATAACAGCCGAAACCGAAATTTTGACTTTCGGTTTGGCCAAAACTTCGGTCAATAGCTCTTTCATTGTGTAATAAATCGCTAGTTTAATATTTTTAATGAGCATCCAAAATCTAATTAATACAGACCGTTTAAAAAGTCATTTCATATCCATTTGCTGCATTTGCAGAAGGAAGCTGGATAGCATACTGCGCCTCGAAGTAATTAAATTATGTAGGTACATGGCCATTCTTTTTACAACTAATCCGATTTCTATTTTATCTATTTATATGTTTGCTTTAATTCTTAATTTATATTAATTATGTTGTTGTATTCATAGGATTCATGTTCTATTTTATTTTTATTTAATTTTTATATTCTCAGGATTATATTTTATTATTTATCTTTTTTTCGTATATTAATTTTATATTGTTTTATTCTATCTACATCGTGTTTCTGACAAGGCGGTAATAAATCAAAGGAGGGATTCTGCTCACCACGCCTTACAACTTTCCCAAAGCAACATGGGTCGAAATCTCAAAACAAAAATTAGCCGTCCCGTACATTGAACCCGTCAGCTAATCGAACCAATGTATGGAACAGCTGTTTTTTTTTTGAGATTTTGACCCATGTTGCTTTTGGAAAGTTGTTAGTTATGGTGAGCAGAGTCCCTCCTTTGATTTCTTAACGCCTTGTCAGAAACACCCAGTATATATTAGCGTACAGTGTCTTCACTCTTGAGACTCGTACTCTCATTTATTTTACACTAGAGGCTGCCCCGCGGTTTTTCCCGCGCAGATTTCTCATAAACACAAAAATCCCGTTTTTTCCCGTTCCCGTGGGAATTTCGGGAAATCCCTTCTTAGTGCACACCTACACTCCCCAAGGAACCCACGTGCCAATTTTAAGCTTTCTACGCCCAGTAGTTTCGGCTCTGCGTTGTCTGTCAGTCAGTCAGTCAGTCAGTCAGTAACGGAAGAGTTTTATATATATTGAATAAGGGTCCTGGCGGATTAACAGCGTTGCGATGTATGTTACGTGAATTAGGAGTACCTACTTAGTGCGCATATTTCTGTGATAAGAAGCTGAGCCCGAGCCCTTTCATCGCACAGTACTTACTGCTTTTCTATAAAAATATTATGTATTATATATTTTTGACCGAAGAAAAAAAAAGGAGGAGGAACTCAATTCGACACGTATATATATTTTTTTTTTAATGTATGATCACGCATAACTTTTTACAGAGTAGTCCAATTTTGATAATTCTTTTATTAATCGACAGGGCATATCTTGAAGTTGGTCCCATAAAAATTTGGAAATAAAAAAAAAATAAAAAATAGGGGTGACTTATTGGTCGGCTGGTCGATTTATCTACTCACAGGTTGCATTTCCGTGTAACATTATAACTTTTGATACCTACTTACAATATCTTTTGAAATGAAATAAAATCAGCCGAAAGACGTCCACTGCTGGACATAGGCCTCCCTCACAAATCGCCATACCGACCGGTCTTGTCGTCCCTGTAAACCATGTCGTCTGATCACCTTATGCGGTGTGACAACTGAACACCTTGTGGGAGAAGAAAGTAATAAAACCCTAAAAGAACTGAAAAACATAAAATAAAACTTTTTATCAAAAAATAAAACCGCCGAAAAAAAACTGAAAAGCATAAAATAATCATTGAATTACTAAGTTCTTAAAGTAATTTAGGGTATACCAAGTAATTTTGAGTCGGCGCAACAGATTCATCGTACAGTGGCGGACAAGATCGGCGTAACACTTTCGGTTTTTTTGTATTGTAAAATAGCTCTTGTACTTTGGTAATACAGTCTAGGGCTGACGAAACCATAGACAATTCTGTTACGGCCTCCTAGTCCGTGACTGTACAAAGATCACTAAATTAAGTAGCTTAAATTTAAAGAAATAACCAAAATTCGTGCGCTGCCGCGCATCAATCTTTACGTAATTAAGTAATTTGCTTGTGTGGCGCGCCGACTTAAAATTAATTGGTATACCCTACATTACTTTAAGAACTTAGTAATTCAATTATTATTTTATGCTTTTCAGTTTTTTTTCGGCGGTTTTATTTTTTGATAAAAAGTTTTATTACTTAGGTTTTTCTTATGTCAACTGATTTCTATCTGTGCTGTGTGATGCATACTTTTTTTTTATCTATCTACCTAAGTATAATTCTGACACAAAAAAAACTTAAAGAAAATTTATAGAAAATCTTTCTGTGACACTGACATATTTTTATTATAAGTTTTCATTTTTGCGTATATCGATATCGATTGAAACTGAATTCAATACAACCCTATTTGACAGTTTAGTTGATACGCCGCTCAAAATCGAACCCATCTTCTGTCCTTTTTGATCACATAGTAAGTTTTGTAAGCGTAACCAGGACAGGGCAAATACACAAAAATAGGTTAACTCTATTGTAGCGTAGCGGCGGTTTCCTTACTCTGAGGATGTCCAGTGAGGTGGGGAAACGCTAGTATATGTAGGAGCGTTCTACTTTGCATTAAAGGCCCAACAAGCTGAGGGCCCAAGGCCCGAACGATTGATTGATATGCGGTGATTTTTTTTTTACAATATGACGTGATGACATGCAATCCAATCTTTAGTTCGTCTGTGATCCAATCACTGCTGCCCCATAGATAATTTGAATATACACAACCTGCTGCCCTGCCTGCCTGTGCGTGCTTGCTTGCGCTTTTGGTGGATGGATGCAACAGCGTTGCCAATGTGTGGGGAATTCCCCAAACTGCGGGGAATCTCAAAGCGATTGGGGAATTTGTGGGGAGAGGCTCTGTGTGGGGAATATGCGGGGAATTTAGCATTTAAGCAATTCAAAGCAAACTTACAACCAACACATCCATGATCAAATATAAATTACTGCCTTTGTTTATTTTAATGTTAAAAAAGCTAAAACTTATCTTTAGAGTAGTGATTATTAACCTTATTCGTTTAAATTACTGAATAAATGCGAAATACAATAATGAAAATGTATCACTCCACCTTAAAATCAGTCAGTTTGTTATCCCCAGTCTTTGCTAATGTATGTACCTATGTAAATATTTGGTTATTTTAAGTGAAAAAGTTTTTGTTCGATTATGAATTTACACTTCATCAGTTTTTCATAATATTTAACCATGTTTTTACTTTTTGGCCTGAATATAAGATAAAACCTGAAGAGGCTAATAATATACCGGATGATTTTTTTAAATTGATATTGCGATTTTTCAAGTGTATGTCATTAATAAATGTTTGATTTTGAAAGTTATTTCGTAAATAGTTCACTATCTCATTGTGAGGGGATTTTGTGGGGAATCAGGATATTTTTCTCCCCAAATTTGGGGAGTTTGACCAGTGATTTTGGGGAATCTGGTAAACAGTCATTGGCAACACTGGGATGCAACCATAGAAAAAATTTACTCTCTAGTCGAGAATGCAACGGAAACGAGAAATGGATCCGTTTTTTTGCTAAAATCTGTGGCTAAAATTATTCTAAATCAAATGTGAACTCCTGAAATAAACATATTTCATGGTAAAATTTTCAAGAGATGTTTATATACCGAAAAACAATATGAATTCTGTCATGGTATGTAAAATTAAATACCTACCTAGTCTTGGTAAACATTTTTTTCGTTATTTTATCTTCTATTTTCCTGTTTCAGATAAAATTCGTGTTGCTAAGACGTATACATTATACGCCACGATCGCAATAATGAATTTGAGCAATCTCAGACATAGTAATTCTGTAATCTGTTTACAGTTTTATGTTGTTGATAAGTGTATTCTACACATTTTATCAAATGGGCCACTGTTTGAGTTGTATAAAAAATCAAGAAAGTGGTAAATCTATAGATCACAAAAATAAAGATGGTAAGTTTCTAATAGAGCATTCAGCATAGATAGAGCCAATTTGTCTCTTACTTAATATGTATTAAGTGCTTATTTTTGCCCTACAGAAGTGATGGCAGTGGCGCCTGCATCCGCGCCGCTACCTACGTCAGACTTTCTACAACAGCAACCCTTGCTCAATCATGAGAATGACAATTCTTTAATAATTCATCAGATTACAAATGAAACTAGACAAAATACCAATACTCAACAATTACATGGTGACTATTGCATAGAAGTTGTTCAAAAAACAAATACTAGTTCAGAGCAAATGTTTAAACCATTCTATCAAAAGCTAGTATCAACTCCTAAGAGCAAAGTTAATGTAGGCCACTCTGAGTCCCGAGTTGCTGAGGCTAAGATAAACTTATTGTTTGATCAATACAAAGATTCCCTGGAAGATGCAATCCTTGCTGAAGGCATAGAGAATCTTTGCAATGATCTGCAGCTGAACCCGGATGATTTCAAAGTTTTGGTGCTTGCCTGGAAGCTAAATGCTAGTCAAATGTGTAGATTTACCAAATTAGAGTTTACTGAAGGTTTAAAAAATATGAAAACAGATTCTATTAGAGGCATAAAGCAAAAATTAAATGATATAATAGTTGATTTGAATAATGATCCTGAGCAATTTAAAGATTTGTACAGATTTACATTTAAATTTGGCTTGGATGTTAGTAGTGGACAGAGAATTCTCCCAGTGGACATAGCAGCAGTGCTGTGGCACCTGGTGTTCACCAACTACAAGCCTCCTATTCTAAACAGATGGTTGAATTACTTGGAAAATAATGTCCATATAAGAGGAATTCCCAAGGACACTTGGTACATGTTTTTGAACTTTTGTGAGTTTGTTGGAGATGATCTCAGCAGCTACGATGACACAGAGGCATGGCCCAGCCTTTTTGATGATTTTGTTGAATATGAAAATGATCAAGTAAATCAGAATGTAACCAAAAGTGATTTTAAGACACAAGATTAAATTCTTTATTTGCCAAAATTAATATTTTTAGGTAGATACCTACTTAAAATTTGAGACTGATAAATGTGTAAATTCTGTGTGAATTTTGTGGTCAAGTGACATCTTACTCTTGAAGAATAAAATCATTTAGACACCACAATATATTTGTTGAACTTGTGATGAAACTACCACAGTATTTATTGTATTTGGTTCAAAGATCTATCTGGTATATATTATTACTAGCCATTTTGTGAATTTGAGCAAGTTTGAGGTTTCAATAATTGTAAATATTTATTGTAATTTAATAAACATTTCGAGCTACTTAATAAGGCTTGCGAAAAAAAAAAACATTCCAGTAAATGGAATTTGCCAAATTTGTAAATATTTGAACCTACTTATTGTTTAGATAGAAACCAGAAACATACCATCAACTGTTTCTCTGTCAATATAAAAAATAATATAAACTTCCATAGATTAGTATTATCATAACACCTAGAGAACTTAGCTTATCAACAGTAAATTTTAAATGTAAAGTAAGGATAAAAAGTATTAAAATGTAACAACTTATACTTACATATATATAACTGATAATAATGATACTTTACTTAATATTATTATAAAATATATATTTGTACAAACTAATTGGTATCTATTAAATTTTGAAAAATTAAAAAAGTTGGTTGGTATTTCATCATTAGTTACTCTCTTGACTGACTGACACAAGCGCAAAAAGCTTGCTAACGTTTGCTTTGCGATTTGCGACAGAGTTTGTTTGTGTGTTTGTCTGTACGTACAGTGGCGGACACGGTCGGCATAACACTTCCTGTTTTTCTGTATAGCAAAATAGCTCTTCATCTTTGGTAATACAGTCTAGGCCGCACGAGACTATAATACCAATGAACATTGAATGCTTTTTGCAATACAGAAACTGACTAAAACAGTCCGTGACTGTGCACCGCTTGACCGCGCGGTCTAGCGGTGCTCTCGATACTTCTTCGCACTGTCGTCCGCGCGGCCCCGTGTGTGAATCGTCTAACTTAGTTTGATCCCAGGCAACTAGCAGCAACAAAATCGGCGCAGTGAGTTGTAATTACTACGTATAGAGACGCTCGCTCTAACAAAAATCGTGTCCGCCTTTTCCCCCTTCCTCTTTCTCTCGCGTCTCATAGATTATGATAGTGCAGAAGTGCACAGCTCAAACACAGCTATTAAACCTACGAAACTTAATTTGATTTATTGCATAATTATGACTTGGTAATAAAAAATATAAATTGAAGAAGTAAAAGAAAATAATTTTGTAATTAAATTAAGACGCAAAAGCGGGGGAACACCTCGAGCGTAGGCAAGCGAATAAACGCGTTGGAGCTAATTAGCTCCAACGCACTGCGCAAGAACCTATTCGGGGTTGTCGTTTCCATACGCTAGTAATAATAATTCAACTAGACGCTGCCCCGCGGTTTTTCCCGCGCAGATTTCTCATAAACATAAAAATCCCGTTTTTTCCCGTTCCCGTGGGAATTTCGGGAAATCCCTTCTTAGTGCTCACCTACACTCCCCAAGGAACCCACGTGCCAAATTTCAGCTTTCTACGCCCAGTAGTTTCGGCTCTGCGTTGTCTGTCAGTCAGTCAGTAACGGAAGAGTTTTATATATATTGATGGGGCGGCGAGATCAACGACCGCTAGACCGCGAGATCAACGACCGCTAGACCGCGCGGTCAAGCGTAGGAGAATACGGACAGACATATTAATAAATGCCTTACTGCGCGGAGAACCGCTACAAAATCTCCTTCGTCGCCCGCCACCGCCGTCCTCCGGGGTTCTGTTTGTAAATAGCCTAAATAAGTGCGTGTCAAGATACGCTCCATTATACAGATCTTTATTACCGAACACAAAACATACAATAATAGTGTTCCGTACCGCTATCCGTTGATGATTTTAGCGGGTTTACTCGCGAAGACGTTGTTTAACGTGATTCAGATAAGCATCGTAGTTCCTGTGATGAGTGAAGAAGGCGACGACAGACAGACACACGGACAGCGAAACAAATCCTGCGATTGTTCCTTGTGAGAAAACTGGACTAGGGAACCCTAGAAACTTGTTAATAATACTTATATACTTACTTGGGAGAATTTTAGGGGTGTTGAGTGTTGTGTTGATGCTATCTGACTAACCTAGCGCTTTTAAGTAACGATGTGCATTTATTTTAGGGCTTTATAGCTTCATGTACAGAATGAATGAAAGGGAGGCTCTTCTTTACTATCGACCATAATAAAATAATAATAAAATGCAATAATAAATTTATTTTATTTTATTTAAACAAAATAATATAGTCGCAGGCAGGCTGTCAGAGAGCGCGCGCCCCGCTCGGGCGGCGCGGCCAGGCCGGCCGGGCCGTCGTCGCCCGCGCGGGCTGCGCGCCCGGGTCTTCACTGATATACACAAAATATTTGTATTAATTAATCAATAACGTACATTAATCGCCCTAGGATGCAATCAACCAGATTTATTATAATTAAAAAGCGAAACTTTATCTCATAATATACATTAATAATAATAATAATTGGGGGTTGGGCCGAAATATTATATCAGACCACCTTTCATATTAATTTTGCTCTCCATAAGTACATACTGTCGGGATACTCAACTAATATTGACATGAGTAAAAGCAATAAATTAACTTTATATAAAATAAACATAATAAGTAGTATTGCAGACAACATCACTAACATTAACATGACATGACTGAAACAAGATACTTTTGATCTACGACGAGTACATTACACTTCAGTAAATAAACTGAAAAAAAAAAAAAGAATTACGCATAAATAAATAATGTTTTAGATAGCAATAAAAACGGTGTTCACATTTGATAATTTGAGAAGGTTCGAAATAAAGTGATGTGTGGAGAGCGGAGAGCGGAGAGGGGCGGGACTCGGGTCGACGTCGTCGTCGTCATATTATTAAAAGCTGATATACAATATATACTATGGTCCTCTAGCCAAACAGCAAACATAAAACTGTCTGATGGCAGCGGCTATAAAAATTTAGTAAAACAGTTGACGGACGAGCACAGAGCGGCTAGCCTCGAGAGGACTAATAAGCTTTCACACACATGTAAAAGGCACGAAAATAACTATTGCTTGTTCACATTAAGTGTTATCTTAAAATCTATAAAAGTTTTATTCTTTCAACAAATGTCTCGTTTACTGCCTGCGGTTAGCGCCAAAATCGCTGACGACCGACTGCTCTGTGCTCTAGTCTTATTTTTAACATGGACTAGTCAATTACATATTATTTGTTTATTACTTCGGATTAAAAGGCCATTAATGTGAAAATTACACCGTGATAAAGCAATATGCTTGAGCTCTCACTGAAAACCAACCCCAACATTCAGGATTACATTGCGTTCTCTGATAGTGATAATATAGGTTTTCATAATACCTATCCTAGCTAAATTACAAATCGTAATGCCAAATTTACTCGATGACCTTGAGGACTTTGCCGATCGCGATTGTTTTATCTGCGGACAAAAAAAAAGATAATCAGCTTGGGCCGGATACCACCGCTTCTATCATAATCGAATTGCTTATGACGAAGACTAGCTATATGATGAGTAGATACTGTACAGTAAGTAGTTAGTAGTATAGTTTTATTTCTTTTGAATTGTCATTTATTAGGCAATAAGATATGAGAGGGAGTATACTTACTTTCATCTCGTAACGTGAACCTGCCCATCTGAGCAAACTTCTTGAACGGTTCTAGGCAGATGACGCCGGCGCACTCTATCCTCATTATGGCTACTTGGTCCTGTTTCACGAAGCGCGGCCTGGTCTTGGACTTGTCGCCCGTCTTCTTGTCCACCAGGCAGATGAGGGCCTGGGAACAACATTCAACATACACTCTTTACTAAAATTACTAGTATTACCAACTCTAACTACTGATAGGAACTAGCCCTGTTATTCATAAAAAGTTAAAGAGCATTTTATTTATTTGACGGATGTAAATTTAGACTGGATGTCACGTATTTACCATAAACAAACCAGAGAAGTAGACCTCCAGTAAAGCTACTTAAAATGTACTGTATCTTTATGAATAAGATGGTTAATGTTTCAGTATGATAGCTTTTTACCTGAATTTATTAAAAGTTATTTTATGTTCACTAATTACTATGAAAGGTAAAAACAATAATTAAAATTATATCTAGCTTACCTTTACAGTGACTTCTTCGGCCGCGCAATGGATATGCATTACGGCTGAGTATCCCGCGCAAATAATGGATTTGTGCTCTAAAATGACTACTTGAGCATCGAAAATCTGAAACAAAACAAAACCAGCATTTTAGTGATTGAAGACTATTAGATTGATTTTTCATCACTAGAAGATGCAACAATTTTGTATACAACAGCTCAAAAGGATATTTGATAATTAAATGACTTCTCACCTATCCTTTTGTGAGATTACCCCAAAACCCAATTTCAGGATTCAGTGCAAGTTTATGCGACTGATATAATATAGAACACTGGCGAGGATAGAATAGAAACATTACAAGGTGATGATGACATGATTTTTTACGTTACTTTGTTTAAAAAAAATTGGGGGAAATTATGTTTAAAATACTGAATTTTGGGAAATTAGGGGAAAAGCGTAAGTATAGTAATCTGGCAATGGCAACACTAGCGTGGTGGCGGTGAGGTGACTGACCCGGCCGGTGGTGATGGGCTCGGCGGCGTCGCACAGCACGAAGCCGGGCGACACGTCCTCCTCCTCGATGCCCTTCAGCTTGACCTTCACGTTCTCGCCGGGCCCGATGGATGTCACCTCGATGTCGTCCGACCACAGCTGGTCCACGTTCACTTGTACCTGCGGGACCATCAATACATACTCAATGCTCAATGCTGCGTTACATACAGGATAAACTAAACGAACGTTCACTTGTACCTGCGGGATGATCAATACTCAATGCTCAATGCTGCGTTACATTCAGGATAAACTAAACTAACGAGTTTGGAAGCCTTATGTAGAATGAGGTGCAAATCCAAAGTGATACTCATCATAACTGCTAACTTATCGTTGGAGCAGAAAAGAGGGTACTAAGTATCCATAGATTACCAACCAATCAACTTGATGCTAATCCGTCTATCGTTTCTCGTAAATAGAAAATTGTATTATCCTATACAACTCAAACATGAGTTGTTCAGGGTAACCATGCAACGCCATGGCATCATAATCATCTCAGCCGAAAGAAGTTCACTGCTGGATATAAGCTTCCCCTACAAATCTCCAAACGACCGGTCTTGAGCGACCTTCATCCAGTGTACTCCCTCAGCCTTCACCAGATCGTCAGACCATTACTCTAAGGGTGTTTCCTCAAAAATCGATATCGCTCGCTCGATAAAAGTTCGATAGCCAATATGAATCGCTCGTACAGTGGCGGACACGGTCGGCGTAACACTTCCGGTTTTTCTGTATTGCAAAATAGCTCTTGTTCTTTGGTTATACAGTCTAGGGCTGACGAAACCATAGATAAATCTGTTACGGCCTCCTAGTCCGCCACTGTACATCCGAATGATGCAATTCTGTATCGTCGCGATATCGAGCCCAGTCCCGTATCTAGGGGGGGCTGGGCAGACCCGTGCCCCGGACGCCAGGAACGGGGGGCGCCAAATTCACACTACAAACGAATCAAATCATGTGTTTGATGTGTGACATCAACGAGCGCTCTAGCGCAGCGTAAGGTTAACGCTCCAGCGCGACGCTACAGCGCCTTCTTTTTGACAATCCTAAAAAAAAGCTGACAAAGCATTTGAGTGAATTCTCAGTGAAATCCATCGAGTCAAAGAATATATTATCCTGGCCCGTTTCTTGGCACTAATGGATGGTCTGACATGACTGTTTTGACATATAAATGCGGAAAAATGTATTGAGATTATGTCAAAAGCGGTCAAAAGTGACAGAAAAAATCGACAAATGGTCGGTCATGCTACGGCCGCTGATAGGTGAAATTATACACATAAAAAAGGTAAAATTTAATATAACTGGGCAGGGGGGGCGCTATTTTTCAGCTTTGCCCCCCCTAAAAAAAATTGGAGATCCGGGGCTGTAGCGAGCGCGCTGTTTGTCAGACGAAGACGTCAACAAAAACACTTTTGGGTACCTACATCCATACATAGAAAAAAAACCTAGCCACAACATATAAAATAGAAAAAAAAAAAACATTTTTACCTTTGCATAGAATAGGCTCCAAAACTACTGAACCGATTTGAAAAATTATTTAACTGTTGGGAAGCTACATATTACATTTTTTTTTAATGTGCAATACTAGCGCCACTTTGATAAATAATTAATATCTTATAAACCTGGCCGAAATTAAATGTATGCGTCTTTGACTCCCTGGATGGTCTTGCTAAGAATTTTTAATGCTTTGTTGTGTAGCTTTGACGATAATGATCTTAGAAATATTATTTTATGAAAACTTAAGTAGTCACTAGCAACAAACGGATTGTCTAGGGAGTCAGATTCCCGAGTTTTTGATTTTGGCCATTTATGGGAAGTGGCGCTAGTTTCGCACCGCACCTTAAATTAAAAAAAATTAACCCTAGGTGTAAAAAAAACCTTACGAATTATTTACATCGCGTGCGCTGCGAAAAGTATTGATCTTAGTAATCGAATGTACTAATACGATATTATGTAAGACTAAGTAAAATAAGATAATGTAAGATAGGATATGGTAAAATAAGGTGAGACAGGGTAGGTTATGATTATAGAGGCACAGATGTTTTTAAACATCTTGAACAAATTTTATAATTGTAATCTGCTCCTCCGGCAATCCAAAACTACATCTATACCAATATTATAAAGAGGAAAGATTTGTTTGTTTGTTTGTTTGTAACGAATAGGTTCCGAAAATACTGAACCGATTTGAAAAATTCTTTCACTGGTAGGAAACTACATTAACCCCGAGTGTCATAGGCTATATTAGATTTTCAAAAAAAATTGGGATCCTTACCTAAACTCAAATAATGTAACCCAAGGTGCAAAATTTTTCCGTTGTTTACATATGTTGTTGTTGTTTGTTTTTTATTCGGCCATTCTGGGCGGTCAAAAGAACATAGTCTATAGAGCCAAGTCTTTTGTAGTATCTTATATTCTATGGCGTAACGAAGTAAGCCGGGAAAGCTCGTCCAAAATAAACATATACGTTTACCCGGTAGGTACCACAAAGTTCGAGCAGGAGCAGGCAACTGAATTGCCTATCGATTTTGGCGTATTTGATGTCGCTTGCAGGTCGAATCGATGTCGAGCGCTCGACCTGCCTTCATACTATTCAATCTTTCAATTTCATCATCATTCATCTATTCAATCTAAAGCGGTCGTGTGATCGATATCGTTCGCTCATGAGGACACTCACGCGATTCTTCATACTATTTGTTAGGACTCGTGGTGGTTTGAATATCGCACCGATATCGCCTATCGACGCAATTCTGTATCGAATCGCTGCATGAGGCGATATCGGTCGTGCGATACGGATTCGACAGCCAATCAGGCAGGCTTCGTGGATGTACGAGCGATTTCTATTGGCTGTCGAGCCCCTATCGCACGACCGATATCGCCTCTTGAGGAAACACGCTAAGTGTTCCGGTCCGCGGTCGCTAGATAAGAACAGTGAATAAGAATATGAATGTGCACAAAGACAAACCCTATTTGGCATGAGCAGCATGGTGCTGCCCTTGCGCGCCGCGCCCGCCTCCACCTTGCCCATGAGAATATGAATGTGCACAAAGACAAACCCTATTTGGCATGAGCAGCATGGTGCTGCCCTTGCGCGCCGCGCCCGCCTCCACCTTGCCCATGAGAATATGAATGTGCACAAAGACAAACCCTATTTGGCATGAGCAGCATGGTGCTGCCCTTGCGCGCCGCGCCCGCCTCCACCTTGCCCATGAGAATATGAATGTGCACAAAGACAAACCCTATTTGGCATGAGCAGCATGGTGCTGCCCTTGCGCGCCGCGCCCGCCTCCACCTTGCCCATGAGAATATGAATGTGCACAAAGACAAACCCTATTTGGCATGAGCAGCATGGTGCTGCCCTTGCGCGCCGCGCCCGCCTCCACCTTGCCCATGAGAATATGAATGTGCACAAAGACAAACCCTATTTGGCATGAGCAGCATGGTGCTGCCCTTGCGCGCCGCGCCCGCCTCCACCTTGCCCATGAGAATATGAATGTGCACAAAGACAAACCCTATTTGGCATGAGCAGCATGGTGCTGCCCTTGCGCGCCGCGCCCGCCTCCACCTTGCCCATGAGAATATGAATGTGCACAAAGACAAACCCTATTTGGCATGAGCAGCATGGTGCTGCCCTTGCGCGCCGCGCCCGCCTCCACCTTGCCCATGAGAATATGAATGTGCACAAAGACAAACCCTATTTGGCATGAGCAGCATGGTGCTGCCCTTGCGCGCCGCGCCCGCCTCCACCTTGCCCATGAGAATATGAATGTGCACAAAGACAAACCCTATTTGGCATGAGCAGCATGGTGCTGCCCTTGCGCGCCGCGCCCGCCTCCACCTTGCCCATGAGAATATGAATGTGCACAAAGACAAACCCTATTTGGCATGAGCAGCATGGTGCTGCCCTTGCGCGCCGCGCCCGCCTCCACCTTGCCCATGAGAATATGAATGTGCACAAAGACAAACCCTATTTGGCATGAGCAGCATGGTGCTGCCCTTGCGCGCCGCGCCCGCCTCCACCTTGCCCATGAGAATATGAATGTGCACAAAGACAAACCCTATTTGGCATGAGCAGCATGGTGCTGCCCTTGCGCGCCGCGCCCGCCTCCACCTTGCCCATGAGAATATGAATGTGCACAAAGACAAACCCTATTTGGCATGAGCAGCATGGTGCTGCCCTTGCGCGCCGCGCCCGCCTCCACCTTGCCCATGAGAATATGAATGTGCACAAAGACAAACCCTATTTGGCATGAGCAGCATGGTGCTGCCCTTGCGCGCCGCGCCCGCCTCCACCTTGCCCATGAGAATATGAATGTGCACAAAGACAAACCCTATTTGGCATGAGCAGCATGGTGCTGCCCTTGCGCGCCGCGCCCGCCTCCACCTTGCCCATGAGAATATGAATGTGCACAAAGACAAACCCTATTTGGCATGAGCAGCATGGTGCTGCCCTTGCGCGCCGCGCCCGCCTCCACCTTGCCCATGAGAATATGAATGTGCACAAAGACAAACCCTATTTGGCATGAGCAGCATGGTGCTGCCCTTGCGCGCCGCGCCCGCCTCCACCTTGCCCATGAGAATATGAATGTGCACAAAGACAAACCCTATTTGGCATGAGCAGCATGGTGCTGCCCTTGCGCGCCGCGCCCGCCTCCACCTTGCCCATGAGAATATGAATGTGCACAAAGACAAACCCTATTTGGCATGAGCAGCATGGTGCTGCCCTTGCGCGCCGCGCCCGCCTCCACCTTGCCCATGAGAATATGAATGTGCACAAAGACAAACCCTATTTGGCATGAGCAGCATGGTGCTGCCCTTGCGCGCCGCGCCCGCCTCCACCTTGCCCATGAGAATATGAATGTGCACAAAGACAAACCCTATTTGGCATGAGCAGCATGGTGCTGCCCTTGCGCGCCGCGCCCGCCTCCACCTTGCCCATGAGAATATGAATGTGCACAAAGACAAACCCTATTTGGCATGAGCAGCATGGTGCTGCCCTTGCGCGCCGCGCCCGCCTCCACCTTGCCCATGAGAATATGAATGTGCACAAAGACAAACCCTATTTGGCATGAGCAGCATGGTGCTGCCCTTGCGCGCCGCGCCCGCCTCCACCTTGCCCATGAGAATATGAATGTGCACAAAGACAAACCCTATTTGGCATGAGCAGCATGGTGCTGCCCTTGCGCGCCGCGCCCGCCTCCACCTTGCCCATGAGAATATGAATGTGCACAAAGACAAACCCTATTTGGCATGAGCAGCATGGTGCTGCCCTTGCGCGCCGCGCCCGCCTCCACCTTGCCCATGAGCACGGTGCCCATGTCCTTGTACTTGTCCACCACGGGCATGATGAAGGGCCCGTCCATCTTGCGGTTGAGCGAGGGCAGCTCGTCGATAAACTGTATGAACGAAGGCCCTCGGTACCAAGAGCATACTTCTTCTGTTACCTGGAACGGATAATATGCATTTAATTTATAATTTGTCTCAATCATCATGATCTTAGCCGAAAGACGACTGCTGGACAACCAACCAGTCTTGAGCAGCCCTTATCCAGGGCTTATATGAATTTGTCAATAACTTGTCACAAATTATTGAAGAAACAAAAACTCATAAAATTAAGATCGGAAACCCAGACTGGGAAATATAAATCAATTATTATTATTATTACTAGCCTATGTTATCCCACAGCTGGGCAAAGGCCTCTTTCCCCTCCTTCTACTCTTCCCTGTCCCGGGTAGATTCCCACCAGTCTTTATTGTGTGCTTCCAATTCGTCGCTCTATCGCTTCCCGGGGCGACCACGTCGTCTCTTGACTGAGAATGTCAGCCTTGGCGTGTCTCGGGACCCACTCAGTGGCCCTCCTTGCCCAACGATTGAAGTCCAAACGGGCTACGTGGCCGGCCCAGTCCCACTAGAATTCTGCCGCTTTTTGAGCAACATCCCGTATTTTAGTTCCGGAGCGCAGTTCAGTGTCCATACTTTGTCCACCAATCGAACTCCCAGTATGCTGCGCTCCATATTTCTCTGACAGACCTGAGTTTGGACTTTTGAATGTCAGTCAAAAACCAAGTTGAGTTCCGTAGGTAAGGATGGGAAGAATGCACATGTCCATGAGTCTTCGCTTGAGACTAAGGGGAAGGTCTCCCTTCATCAGTCCTTTCATCGTCCAATAGCTCTTCAAGGCGTTTTCAATATTAACCACAAAATTTCTATTATCATTAATAATTCATCGACCCTGCCGGGAGTCGAACCCGGCCCACGGCATCCGCTGCGTGGTGTTGCGACTGTTCGACCGTCGCCGCCCACTGCGCTATTGATACTGTCGTGCGTGGATGATGCCAAAGTTTGTGCAATGTACGTAGATGAAACTTGATATGACAAAATACAAAAATAAATTACAATATTATAATTAAATACAAATAAAACACTCAAAAGACTTACCCTCTCCAATAATCCTTGTCCAGTTTGACCGGAGACAGGTAAGAAGGAGAGATCTTTTGCTGGATTGAAACCTAACTTTTTCAGGTATGGCAAAATTTTATCTTTGCATTCGTTGTATCTAAAAATATAAAGAAAGTACAAATTATAGATAGTAATAAATATATCGTAATTTTGTTAAGGCTCAAAAATATAACCGAAAATAAAGGTTACTGTTCGTACCGCGACCTGTGGTTTTTATTATAGAGCTTACCGTTTTTCATCCCAGCTTACTGTGGGGTCGTCCATTTTGTTGACGAGCACCACGAGGTGCTTGACACCGGCCGTCTTCGCCAACATAGCATGCTCACGAGTTTGCCCTCCTCGATCGAATCCAGTCTCAAATTCACCTTTCCGTGCTGATATTACCTGAAAGAACATTAGAAGTCATATTGGGTAACATGGTGATTATTTGTTAAGGTTTGTGGGAACTAGGCAGAATACAGACAGGATAGAGGCAGCTCTTTATATTCTTCATTAGACTGATCAATCTAGTAATTTTAATTTTAGCGCTTAAATATAGTAGAAAAAATTGCAATTTTGAAGTTTTTAAGCCACAAGGTTTTAATCTAATTCAATATTACTTTTATTGCACATCCAAAAGAAATACTTATTCAGCAGAACACGATTCAGGGTTGCGAGTGAGTCTGGTAGCGTTACGCTCCTGCCATGTTTATTAAGCTTCATGTGGGGATAAGGCATCAATGTATATGTCGTAGGAAGATTTGATAATTTTGCGAAAAATCGGATAATTTGATAATAGGATAACTTTTTTTCAATCATCCTGACAAATAGTAGTTTTTTTTTGCAAAAAACCTAGTATACTTAAATAAAAAAAAAACTTTCCTTAACACTGATTGGCTAGATTACTGCTGGCTAGTAACTCTTATTCTGATTGGTTCGTCAAAATACCTTTGACGCTACAAAGAACCAATCAGAATAAGAGTTGGACAGCAAGCAATTTAATCTAGCAAATCAGAGTTAAGAAAGGTTTAAAGTTAAGGATAGGACGTATGGATGGTAGTTAGATCCTCTCATCCACTATTTAAGAACTGATCATCTTCAAACGGCTGATCAGGTCATGGTTACCTTACCATATACTTTCAATATCATTAAAGCAACACTGTACTAAATTTAAAATCGATAGGACATATAGAAGGTAGTTAGATCCTCTCATCCACTATTTAAGAGCTGATCATCTTCAAATGGCTGATCAGGTCATGGTTACCTTACCATATAATTTCAATAATATTCAAGTAACATGGTACCAAATTTCAAACCAATCGGATATAAGAAAGCTAGTTAGATCCTCTCATCACCTAGAAATGAGCTGATGATCTTCGTGGCTAAGAACACTTGGGCTGAAATTATCCATGCTACAAAAAAACGAACGAAAATCGGTTCAGCCGTTTGGGCTCTACGATGCTACAGACAGATACACAGGAATACAGACACACAGACAGATACACACGTTAAAATAACACCCCTCTGATTTTTTCGTCGGGGGTTAAAAATGATATAAAATATATAGTTAGTTACCAGCACGGCGAGGTCAGCCTGCGCAGCGCCGCCGATCATGTTGGGCACGAAGCTCTTGTGTCCTGGCGCGTCAAGAATTGTGAAATGCTTCTTTTCAGTCTCAAAGTATGCACGACCCACTTCCACGGTCTTGCCTTTGTCGCGCTCTGCAAAAAGCGTTGAAATCTTATTTAAACTAGGTATACATTTAATATGCTTATAATATTTTATTGTCGTCAGAAAACTAATTGGATATGTGAGCAAGGTCTTTATTGCTGGTGGGTGCAACTGATTCTCGTAAAATTTCACAAGAATCAATTGAAACTAATCACAGTTGAAAACTTAGAGCATTTTAATGAAAGTGTTAAAGTTCAAGCAATGAAATAATAAAGTGAATAAGAAGACTAGTCGGCCTACCCTCCTGGTTGGTGTCGAGCGCCCACGACAGGTACCAGGACTCGCGCGACTTCTCGCGCGCCTCGCGCTCGTACTTCTCCAGCGTGCGCTTGTCCACCATGCCCGTCAGCGACATGATCTGCCCGCCGATCGTCGACTTGCCCGCGTCTTAATACAAAATAAACTTATATTATTGTTCTATTTAAACTTTAATTGTTTATTGGCACTACGAAGTTCGCGGGGTCAGTTAGTTTTAAAATATAAAAAGATACCAAAATATTACTTATTCTACGGCTACACTATCGCGATAACACGATACACTATTGCGACACATCTAGCCATCCAAATCGAAGACGATTCGCGATAGAAAAGCCTTCGCGCCGCTCTGTCGGTAAATTGCCGCACATCAAAGGGGTTTGTCGCGACAAAATTCATGCGGTTGGCTTCACTTCCATGTTTTCAGCGAAATGAAGTATCGCGACGCTCTAGAGATGATGCGATGTAGTGAATGACGTGGTCAAGCACTCACTTCGACTTGGATCAAAATCGTGACAACGCGAACACGAATCTTCGCGCTTATGTGTAGCTGCAGCATTACTGAATTAAATAAATAATATTAAAGACATACAAAAACCAAGATTATAGATTGTTGACTGTAGTTGCTATCTATCTATAAAAATCAATGGTAAAAAAAAATAATTGCTTTATGTACTAACTCGACACATAGTAGAGCAGGCAGCACAACAAACTCCCGACCTACTCATCAAAGTGTTAACTAAATAAGAACAACTTTGCAACACATATGGGAACTAATTAAAGGGCAGATAAGAATTAATATTTAAATTAACTTTGACAGAACTCACCAACATGTCCAATAAACACGACATTGACATGCTCTTTCTTGCTCCGCGTGTACTCTACTTGCACTGGTTTCTTTTTAGGCAATTTCTTGAGGGTGTCTCCATCCTCCTGAAATAAACAATTTTAATCCTATTTGAAAACCACTAGTAATTGAAATATGTATTAATTCTAGAATTGCTATAATATCTGTGAAGTGAACTTTACACTAATTAAGTAAATTTGGTTCACAACATTTCTGAGCCTTCTATAATTGTAAATGAGTGTTTAATTTATTTCCATAGAGATAAAAAAAGTATTAAAAAGGTGATTTTAGATCAATTCAATATTAATCCCTGAATTTAATTCTTTGGTTTTAATTACCTATAAAATTAATTAATTAATTTGAAATGTTAGAAAGTATAAATTATAGACATTCTCAAGTATGACAAAAAAGAGTATGAATATTTAGAAAATCATGCCAATTGCAGATTTAGTAACCTGTGCTTCAGCCTCATCTTCTTCTGCATCATTGACATCCTCGGGGGTGAGCAGGGCATCGTCAGCCTCTGCATCCCAGCTTTCAACTGTGGGTGAGATGTCTGCAGGTTTGGGTGCTGGTACGGGAGTTGGGGCAGGTGCTGGTTCCGCAACTGGTTCAGTTCCAGCAGGGGCAGGTGGAGGTTCCTCTACTCGAGGGGATGCAGACGCGGCTCCACCCTCTGAACCAGCATCACCGCTACAACCTGCGAGGAGCAGAACAATATTTGTTGTTTTATGTTTCACTGTGCTTTATATCTTAATTGAATACAGATATTGCTTTGACTATTTTACTTTTGGTTGCTTTTAAAGGTTAATTAATATATTAAATTTTCTTATATTTTAGTGATAAAATTAAGAAAAATAGATTAAAGAAAGTCTTCAAGAATGTTATTTATGACCCATTATGGAATATAATAAGGAACCAAACCACCAAAATCCACCAGGACACCTAAAGCAGCATCTGGGCCTCTAATCTCTGATACTTACAATCATATTTCTATTCTATTACTATTCTACTATAACTCTATTACAATTTGGTCATGAATTGAGTCTCTAAATTTTGATAGTATCTTTTTTCTACTTTTCCTACAGGATCCAACTTACGAGACTCACAATTTTTAACCCAATCATAATAGAGTAATAGTAGAATAGTAATATAATAGAAGTATAATGGTAAGTTTAAGAGAACAGAGGCCCTGGTGTCTTGATTCAACGTATTGTTTTTTTGTAGAGGATTTTGATGTATGTAAAGACTTTGTGGGCCCAAATGCTTAATGTGACAAGAGAGTTTAGTAGTTTTTAAGAAAATTCAAATTTTTTATTATTTTCTCATACTATTCACTGAAAATAAATAAAATTAAACAAAATTATTACATAAAACCTGCACAAAAAACACTAATTACATCACTAAACCTGATATGAAGAGCAAACAATAATCTGTAAACAATCTACTATCCGGCGGAATTGGTATCTACAAAGTTCTATCCTATGAATTTTAATAAAACATCCAATACGAAACAAAAAAACATGCAGAAAAAGGAAAAAGAAAAATCTTTGCAATAAATAGAGCTGCACCAAGAGTTACCAACTAAGGTTATCTATGTTCAATGGACTCCATTGATGATAGTGGGAAACTATTGGATATGCATTCAAAAAACACAAATTCTAATTATCACCAAAATCCACAATTACCAACCTGACACCATAATTACAACAACTAACGAAAGTTCCTGGCAAACTTTCTAAATCGAACAAGAGCGGCGCCGCGTGTCTCGGCCTAACCCGGTTAGAACTGGATTTAAAAAAAAACTATGCACCAAGCCGATCATCTGTTTATAGCCAGCCATGAGTGTACGTTAGTGACATGTACACGTGTATCAATAGAATACTCCTCAAGAAATTGAAATGAAAGAAAAGAAACTTCAGACTCCTAAGACTCAGACCGGCACCGCTTGATGTGCCAGCAGAACACTACGAAAACTACTTGACATGACAGTAACAATACAAACTGGATTGTTGCGAGGGGGAAGATGACATTTTCTCCGACATACCGTTCAAGACGGGGCTCCCTGTGGAGTTAGTAGAACCACTTTCAGATTTCTGCGGCGTCGAAGGTGAATCACAATTTTCATCATCCCCCGACGGTATACAAAAAGAAGGCACGAACTCCACAGCATTCACATTCAACGTGGAAATTTTAGTAGACACATCATTCGGATCATTTGCACCTTGTTCACCTATAACATCTGCTTGATTATCCCAAGAGTCTGCAGCACCGTTATTTGACATGATAAAGGTAATGCTAAAGAGAAGAGAACACGAAAAAACTTCCTCTATATTTGCAAATTTTTATAGATAATTTCGCGTTCCTTCTTTCCTATAAATCCGCGTGTATCTTCGACCGGAAGTTCATGGCAAATTGCCAATTAGGTAAAGCACAATATTTTTGTTATTTGTTTTATGTATCTAGAAAGCAAACTTTTATTTTAAATTGAAAATGAACTATTTTTTTATGCGATACAATTTCAATTTTAAATAGGTAACAGATTCTCATTCAATAATAAAGGCAAAGTATTAAAACACATTAATGATAGTAAGGTTCTATTTCATATCCGGTCTGGTTTTTTTTTTTCGGTGTTGCCATTATTTTCTAATGGTCCTGGTCGTACAGGGCAGGGTAGACTGATGTCGATTAAGGCTTCAAACGCACAGGCGGATTTTTATCCGCGCGGTAACAAACCGCGCGGATAAAAATCCGCTGTTGCGGTTTTATTACCGCGCGGTTGAAAGGTTGTTATTTCATTTTCAACCTCTTAGTCCCCGAACGCAGAGGTGAATTTTATTCCGCGCGGAAAGAAAACCGCAACAGCGGATTTTTATCCGCGCGGTTTTTTATCCGCTGGTGCGGACACTTCCATAGGATTCAATATGTTAGTACCTCAGAATAATAATAATACAAGAACAAGCCTATACAGTCAATCACTCAGTGCGCAGTGGAGACAGATGAGCTATACATACCTATAGAGATATGTGTATGACAGCTAGGGATGTAATCAACTACTTACGTGCCAATTATCGAGATGTCGAAAAGTTCTTTGCATTGGGTGCATAAGTATACTTACCGGTTTTCTTTTGCATCTAATACTTTACGCAGAAGAAATCTTGCGGGAAAGCTAGTTGATTTATAGTTGATTTAGTTGATGTATTTTATTTTACAAATAATGTTTTTTAAAAGCATTTATTTAAATTGCATTGCAATGTATGTATGTATAATTGATTGTTCGGATGAAATCTTACAACTCAATTTTGAAGCAGATATCTTTAAGGTGGTAACTCTCGGTATGGCGCGAAATTCAAATTTTTGAACTTAATCAAAAATGAATACTTTTGCCAGAATAATTAAAAAATGCGAAAAAAATTGAATTTCACGCCATACCGAGAGTTACCACCTTAAGCTATTGAGATGAAATTTTGTTCAAAATATTGTTTATTGTTGATGAAAGATTGTTCTTCGTCAGTACTGACTGATAGTTTAGCTCTCTCTTCTTCCGCGTAGGTATGTAAAAAGAATGTATTTAAAAGAATTCGCGAATGTAAAAAACCAGCTCCCACATACTAATCGTTATTATCACATACTATCGTTTTTGAGTCACCGACCTTGTGTATATATAAGAAACTTGATATTTGGTCTTTCACCCTATACAATACATACACAAAATCAGTAGGTCCGTCTTCCAAAACAGTTGCAACGTTCCAATGTGGGAAACGGTTTTTTTAGATACGCAAAGTCATTCAAAATTTATTAATAATTTCCTTTTTGACTGCTCCGTGGCTCAGTTGGCAGTGATGTGGACTGAGTAAGCGTGTGCACCCGGGTTCGATTCCCGGGCGGGGCGAATATTGATATGATGAATATTGATGTTTGTTTCCGGTCTGGGTGTGATGTTCGTCTCTGTGTGTGTTTCGGGCACCCTAGATACAGGTTCTTCCTAGTTAGGGGCTCTGAGTTTGATGTGTTATTATTATTATTACAAAAAGAGACCCCCGCCTTCAATAAAATAGGTACAGTCACGGACTAGGAGGCCGTAACAGATTTGTCTATCGTTTCGTCACTGTATTACCAAAGAACAAGAGCTATTTTGCAATACAGAAAAACCGGAAGTGTTACGCCGATCGTGTCCGCCACTGTACTAAAACCTTTTCCTGAATGTAACAAATACTTTTGTGAAAACCACATCAAAATCGGTTCAGCCAAACTCGAGATAATCGCGGACAAACATACATAAAAACATACATACAAGTCAAACTGATAACCTCCTTTTTGAAGTCGGTTAAAAACGAATACTTTCGTCTTAATAAATAAAAAACACAAAGATTTATGAATCTTGCGCCATACCGAGAGTTTCCACCTTAAATCCGCCCGGCCGGCTAGAGTTTTAGCGAGAAAACAAACCCCGATTGATTTTTATACCTTATAGTAGATAGAAGCTAGAAGATTATCATAAGATTTTAGTGTTACAGTTACATTACTATACTGTGCAGATTATAAACATATGATAAAAAAACATCGACTCTAACGTTGGTCGCGGCACATCACTAAAATCTCGAGTGGGGAGCCAGTGGGGAGTGTGGTTAGGTGCGGTGTGGAGGCGGGCTTGTGCGTGCCCGCCTCTCACGTCTCCTTCAACCCCGCGATTATTGAAATGTTTTTATTAAAATAAGTATCAAAATCGACTTCCCGGTGAAATGTAATACTTGATTTCGATTTGGTGTGTTTTCTGGTATAATTTTTGCAACAATCAACTGCACATTTCACCATAGTGACGGCGAAATACGAACAAAATCTCTCCAGGACCGCACGGTGCAAGTAATCATCACAGACTATAGACGCTCGCGGCGGGAACGCCTTTTTGTTCTCACCTGTGTCTACTGTTCCCACTTGGATGTACTCCCTCTATAGCTGTAATATGTATACTCTAAGGTTAGTACATACATAAAAACCGCGCGGAAAAAATCCGCCTGTGCGTTTGAAGCCTAAAATGTCGTTACTTTTTTCATTTCAGAGCTAAAAATAAATTTCTGTATGTACCGGTTTTGTTCCCTAAGGTGTACTTAGCGCGATTGATTGATTGAAAAAAAAAGTAATCTGTAAATATGGCGTCGGCGCGGTGGTAAGAAAGCGTTGACGAAATGCAATTTTTACAAGCTGTAGACATTTAATTGCTCTATTTCGGTAAACTCGGTGATTTGCTTAAATATATTTGGACTTTATGCTAGTATTTTGGTAAACATGAACCAAGTGCTGAAATAATTTAACCAAATTGAAATGCTGCATGAAGCATTGGGATATCAGCGAACTAATTTTCGGCGATGTCTGTTCATTACAAGTTCAAAAGTGCACTGGATTATGATACAGTTACATTCGATGGGCTCCACATTTCTATAGGAGATTTAAAGTCTGCTATATCACAACAAAAACGGATTGGAAAGACATCTGATTTCGACTTACAGATAACCAATGCTCAAACTAAAGAAGGTTAGTATTGAAATTATTGATGCCTTATTTTCCGAGACTTGTCCGTCAGGCTATTTGTATTTAAATCATGAAGGAAAAATGGTTAGGGCCATATTGTAATAATAATTTATTCATTGCAGTGTATTCAGATGATAACACTCTGATTCCGAAGAATGCTTCATTACTGGTGGCAAGAATACCCTTAGCCCAACAACCTAAGAAGCACTGGGACGGAGGAAGTGGTAATTCCCTTGCAGCACAGAAAGATGTGTCAATCAATAAGGGCTTGGCGGACCTGTCCCGCATGGAGGGCAGTGAGCAAGACAAAATCAATGCTATGATATCACAGTCTACATTTGACTATGATCCTAGCAAGTGAGCTACTTTTTTTAAAATTCAGATTTAAAAAATATGTTAATAAATTTTATAGGTATGATTGTAATTTAAGGCTCTTAGAGCTAGAAAAACTGATGAATGCTTAGATGCAGTGTATTCTAATGTTTATTTTTAAACAGTTACCAGAAAATCAGAGGCCAGAATCAAAGAGGAACTGTTCCAGCCAATTATACTTGTTTCAAATGCCAGAAGCATGGGCATTGGATCAAAGATTGCCCATTAGCTAAAGTTGCTGTAAGATGTTAATAATTATATAAATAAAATTAATCAATTACCTCTCTGTTGGTTTATGATGATGTAATATGGCTTCAATTACTTTGCAGGGTGAACCAGTTGATATAAAACGCAGCACTGGTATTCCACGCAGTTTTATGGTACCTGTAGATGGTCCAAAAGCACCTGGCGCCATGATGACCCCTAGTGGAACCTTTGCTGTGCCAGCTGTTGATCGGTAATATAATTAAAATTGCATTTGTATATAAATTGTCGCTGTCTCCCTGTTTGACTGCCTTTAATGATTTGTCACAGACTTAAGGAAGGTTTATACATTTATAATTAGACTGTGCTTAAGCGGCACATTGGCACTGGACTAGTGAGTAATAAACTGTTGTGTAACAGTGACGCGTACCTGGCGTCGGAGGACGCGGGCGGCGCGGAGTCGGCCGCGGCCGCTGCGCCCGCCGCGCCCGCCGCCAGCGTGCCCGACGAGCTCGTGTGCGGGCTGTGCCGCGACCTGCTCACCGACGCCGTCATGATCCCCTGCTGCGGGAACTCCTTCTGCGATGAGTGTGAGTCCAGCCAGATACTCTTATTCTCCTTATTATCATTATCATTACAACTTATAGACAGACATGCACTATCTATCTATATCTCACAGATTTACACAAGGACACGTTTTAGAGGGAACAGACTATGCATACTCTTATATCAATACCTTTTTATTAATTTATTTATTAAATCACATTACATATCAGTTCAATATTTTTTTATAAACATACTAGTTGACCCGCCGAACTTCGTACCATATTTTATAGTAGGGGAGTAGTACGATGCTAAAAATGGGGATTTATTCAAGCGTCGTAAAGACCTATTGGATTGCAAAGCTTGATGAAAAGAAGAAAAAAATGTTATATGATATATACCTTTACATTGGTGGGGGAAGCGGCTATAGATTTTTAAATATGTAAAAAAAAACATGGTTGCATGGACATCCTCGAGCGCGTCAGATATTGATAGCATCAATGCCCAACGTATTTTTAATAATGTACGTATGTTAATCTGATCGTTTGTATGATGCAGGTGGTTGTGTGTAAGGGTTGAAAATAAAAATAAAATAATAATCGAGCGCAGATTTTCTAAGGGTGTGTTAAGTGCACCAGAAAAAAGCTCTCCTTCACTTATCTGACGATTTCGATGGGACGCAAACTAGAGGCCATATTCATATTGTGCGAAAACAATTCGCCATTTTGAAATACTCAAGCGCGTCAGATTAAGATATTATTATGGTTTATCTTTATCTTCTAAACGTACTGTCTCATAATCTGACGATTATCTAGAGGGATTCGCCTGATCTGACAAAAAAAAATTGAAAAACGGTTCACCCTAAAGGCCATCCCTGCAACTTCCCGCTAATTCCATTACTGGGCGTTTAAAATTGTACTTATGAATGTTCAGTAGAAAACCTTTAGTTTCCGAACGAACGCGTTCCCGCCGCCCCGCACCTCACACCTCCGCGCCGCCGGCTAGCTGTCAAAACACTTGCGAGCGGACATTCACCTAGGCGCGTGTGTTAGATTTGTATTAAAGGTTTTAGAGAATAAACCAGATTGAAAATACAGTCCGCTAGCTTTATTTACCATCTCAATTACCTATATTAGGTAAGACCCCAACAATGACATTTTTGAGCTCAAAATATAATTTATGTGATATTTTGAGCTCGCAGAGTTCAAAGAAATAATATTTCTATGAATTTGAGCTCTCCCAGCTCTAAAGTCTGATAGAAGTTTCATAGAACACTATTTTTGGAATTTTCAAACCCCAAAACTTTTGAATGGATCAACCAAATTTTCACGCAGTTGGCGGCATTAGACGCAGTTTTATCATCGTCATAAGTAATTTTGCAATTTTAATTGATCGAACCAAACATTTCGGAGTAATCCCGAAAAAAAAAACACTTTTTCGGTTTTCTTTCGTTCATGATATTTCTCGAACGAATCAATCGATTTTGAACGGATTAGCGATGATCGGCGTGGTTTTTCAAGCTCAAGGCCGGATTCGTTTTTAATAATAATAATAATAATAATGGCGTAGGGATGTGACGACCCCATCGCCCAGTGGAAATTCCAGTACTTTCGGTCTGGAACTTCCATTGCAATTAGTCACCGCAGGGACGGCTTGTGGCGAGTCGATGGTGAGTGGCGACACCACAGACCCTATACCTCCAGGGGGACACACGCAGTCATCACACGCACACTCACATTCAGTCATCACACACACACACCCCCCCGCCTCTGAGCTTGCCTTCACCAGCCGGCCAGAGTGGAGTAGCAAGAGCGAAGCCTATGCTCCAGGTTGAAATTGTAAAATGTCATAACGCCGGGTCCATCTTATGCTGCCCGCAGTCTCACCTCTCGACAACCTTAGCTGTCCACGACCAGTGTTGCAACCCGTTGCCAATATATAGGCGACTTAGTGGAAGCCCACCCAGTGGACAGCGAGTCACCGCCTGCCATGATAATTAGTGAAATGTTGCATTAAAGGCAGGCGTATACCGGTATTTCACTCCATAGCACCACTTAACCGGTCCATTAAACAGTTCACCCCATAAACCATTTCTTGTCATCCATTTTACAATAGTTCCTATCACCTACTGGGTGCCGCCTCTGGGTGCATGATCTATTTGTGCATTTAGTCGCGATGCCTGGTTGGTGATCCATATACAATATAGCAAAACTCTCGAAAGGGCCTCTACGAGTTGGATTCGTCCCCTCGCACGCCTCTCAAAGGACCGGGCTCCATCCCGTGATACCGAAGAGTATTGAGAAACATAATAATAATAATAATTTATTTCAGACCAGAGTCCATATAATGTTAGTACATACAAAAACCTACTTATTGCTAATGTTAGTAAGACTTAACTAATATATACAAGGATGTATTTTTACTAATTCCGATCGATGTGTATATTCACCCAATGACGCAGCATTGGAGAATCCCATCGATCGGCAAACACCCTCAGGAGCCCGTTATTGCCCTCGCGAAGGCGGCGCAGTAGAGAGGCGCACCGTTTCCTGATTATGGCGTAAAAATCATCCGTATGTGCCTCTGCAAACATGCCAGACGCACTGCACCTCCACGACAGCCCCAACAGAGCCCTGAACGCGTTATTGTATTGGACGCGCAGCTCGCTGTACATCCGCTTGGTATAATTGGTCCAGAGGCCGCACGTGTAAAATGACTGGCAGTATGCCTTAAACAGCGTCACCTTCACTTGTTTAGTACAACGTGCAAACCTCCGTACTAGCATATTGCAGCGGACAGACAACGACCTACGCTCCCTCGCAATATCCTCACCATCGCTTAAGTCTTCCGTGACCCAGTGACCCAGGCACTTAAACCTAGAAACTCTACCCAGGAGCATTCCGCAGAGTGAGACCTCAGGTACAGCTTTATAGGTCTTGGAGCCAGCCTTAAAAGTCATAAGCACACTCTTCTTGGCATTGTACCTGAGTCCATGGGCCACGGCATACGACTCACAAATCGCAAGTAACTTCCTGAGACCATTGATTGAAGGGCTCAGCAACACCATGTCATCCGCGTAACTAATATTATTCATACATACACCATCTATATGACACCCGATGCTAGTGTTACTGAGCTCTCCAATCAAACCATTTACATACAGATTAAAGAGGCAGGGTGAACTCAAACCACCCTGCCTCACCCCACATTCCAGACTATACTCCTCAGAGTATCGTCCCGCCCACTTCACGCTGTTACGCTGGTTATTGTACCAAAATTGAAGCAGGGAAATGACTCCAGGGCCACGCTTGTCTCATTTCGTAGTTTTTTCCAGAGTACATTATATGACACTAAATCGAATGCTTTTGACAGGTCCAAGTAACAGGCAAATACCGGAGTCTTCCTCTCAGTGTAGTACTGAACAGTCTGCTTCAAACACAAGATTGCACTCTCTGTTGAAAGCCCAGGTCTGAACCCGAATTGCGCGTCCTGCAGCTCAACATTCCCAACCAAATGTTTGTTCAGCAGACAGTCGAGCACCTTGGCCATCACTGTTGCCAAAAAGATGGGCCTGTAATTGGACCTATCAGAGGCATCCCCCGTTCTGTTTTTAATAATTGGCACTACAACAGTAAGCATGAGATCCCGAGGAAGATACTGATGGCTTATACAAAGATTAAAAAATAACGCCAGCACTCTATGTAAATGAGGACCTGCATATTTCAGATGTTCGATGCTGAGGCCGTCATGTCCAGGGGATTTCCCTCTAACCATATTTCGGATTACTGTCTGAACATCTTTAGCAGTAACGCCAAAGGATAATTCATTCGAAGTTGACTGTTGTTCCGTGGACAGTGGCGATTGTACCTTAAAGTGCCTAAAAAACAAATCGGCAATTTTCACAGGGTCACTTACTCCGTCTATACTGACAGGAATCCCCGGCTTGACATTGACCTTATTTGTCAATTTCCAAAATTTCCCGAATAGTTTTTTACAGTGACTTTCAGCAAGTAAATCCATTTTAATTTGTTGTTCATTGTTTTGACAATATTTTAATTTCTCTTTAAATAGCTTTCGTGAACAACACATTTTAACATATAAATCGCCAGACTTTGGAGCTCCGCAAGAGAGCCAATTTTTATAATGAAACCGAGCCTCCCCGTGAGCAGTGCTAACATGTCTATTCCACCCAGTGATATATTTATGTCGTTTTCTAAAGCTTTTAGTTTCAGCCGAAATGCTAGCACCCTCCTGAAGAACATTCACTATGTTGCTATATAAGCTATCCAACAACAATTGGTGTTTTAAATCGCGACATACCATACGTGAACAGTCAATGCATTCATTTGGAAAATCAATAAGTCTTAACTTAGAATTACAATATTTTTTATATTTATCTACTTGCTCCTGATTTCGCTCACCCCAGTACACTTTGTTATTTGCTGCGCTTTTCGATATAATTTCGAACCCTAGCACTAGTAATCAGGTATTTAGTCGCCGTCGACACAACACAATGGTCCAGCCACCTTAACGATCCAGATGCTTGACATACATAAGTATGAGTGTCGCTTGGCAGAAGTTCACTATCCTTACACAGCCACGAATTTTCACTACATATGTCCAATAGTTCGCGCGAGAACCGCTCTCCTGGGTGCGCATTAAAGTCTCCCAATATTACTATACATTCAACGCTATATCTTTCAATAACCGCCAAAATTTCTCCCATACACTCCGTAAACTGCACTAGATTTTCACTTTTCTTGTTATCATACGGCATGTATACTGAAAAAACAAACATGGGCCGACTTTCATGCTCTATTTTTATACACACTAATCTATCACTTTGGCACTCCACAATAGACACAGTAGGGAACACAGTTTTGTTCCATAAAAGAGCAACCCCGCCATAATGGTCTTCCTAATACAACTCCCTCAGATGTATCTATACCAGATTTTCCAGCGTATGCAAAGCTTTCGTGAACGCTCCCAAGGTAGGATATATCATGAGGCCACAACCAATGTTCTTGAATAGCAATGACGTCAGCGCTGCGGCATAAGCATCGTACACTCTCAATAGATCTCATGATTCCCTTGCAGTTAAAAGTTGATAGTACTGCTTTCTTATCGGTCGCCATTTTTAACAATATTTTGATATTTATTCGCACTTATAGTCTCATTGTTACCTCTCGGTTTATAATTATAATACTTACGTAAAATAAATACCTTCAGGCCATAGGGCAGAATCAAAAAATAACGTTAGTTTGCTCTTAGGGACAATAATTTTGAAGGAGTTATATTGTTCAGCTTCCTTCATCTCAACCTTCTCTGGAAATACCACTACATGCGTCTTCTCAAAAATGTATTCCGCAACGTCATTTTCATTGGCCTCATTACTTACTTTGTATATGTAAATAGGTACTTTAATATCGGCCGCCTTGAATTTGCATTCAGGACCCACATTTGCACATCCCTTAGAACCAACAAATTTTTTGTATTTATCATAATAAGTTGACCGCTTCCTCTGCACTAGTGTCCAGGGCTCCTCATCTCTATCACCTTTACCATTAGGTTCAAATTCCCGGCCCTCATTCCTCTGTGCTACCTCAGCCGCCTGCGCACATGACGTCATACCGGTCAACCTGTTTTGGACCGCACAGCTCTGCCCATCACTTGTCGATTCCGTAGTGGCCTCTTTAAGTTGATCGATAAAGCCGTTTAAAAGTTATTCCAAAAAAAAACTTTTTTTTTTTTTTTTTTTTAATTATTGAACTTAATTAAATAAAAAGCTTAGGAAATAAATAAGTGAGAGAGTAATATATAGATATAGAGTGAGAGAGGAATAGAAACGCGGAGAAGGAAATGTAGGCATCACGCAGCTGCACGCATCATCATCTTCATCATCGACGAATTTTTGTTATTTCGGCTTGCAGAAATCGTCAGATTTTGATGATTTTATTTTTTTCATTATTCTTGAATTATTTCCTTCAAAAAAAAAAAGAATAGCTACGCTCGAGAATGTCGAGATAACGTTTTTTTTTACAACTTTGTTGCCCTCCCCTTTCTTTACGTCACTCTCAAATTGTCAGATTAGTGGAATATACACTTTTTAGTATGTAATTAACTCACCCTACCTTAATCTGACGCGCTCGAGAATTTCTGATGGACAATTTTTTTTTACTAATCTGATCCTCTATCCTTCGCGGGCGGCCTTATAGGGCCTCATGTTTTGCGGAGGTACTTAACCGGGTACAAGGTATCCTCCTGTATATTAATCTGCCGCGCTTTAGTAAATCCCGAAATCCCCTCTTGGGCTCTAGCTCTATACCATTACTATTTTGTAAATGTATTAAACATATAAACCTTCCTTATGAATCACTATATCTATTTAAAAAAAACGTATGAAAATCTGTTGCAAATTTTTAAAGATTTAAGCACTAATAGGGATAGACGCGTGAAGCGATATTAATAAAGTATTTTTTATAGGCATCAGAGGAGCTTTGTTAGAGTCCGAGGACCACGAGTGTCCCGACTGCAGGGAGAAAGAAATTGCACCAACGACATTGATTCCTAACCGGTAAGCTTAAGAAACCATTCATTTAAAGTTGCAATTATTGAAAATTGTTAGAAACTAACCCTGTTATTCATAAAAAGTTAAAGAGCATTTTAGTTATTTGACGTATATGTCAATTTAGACT